>APFE031136172.1:1969-21162 GCA_000404065.3 Pinus taeda | reverse complement strand
TTCTAATCATCATTTTCCCTTGGTGTAACTTTACCTAGCTTTCATTCCTTACTTATATTTATTTATTATTATTTATTTTTATTTTTATTTTTTTTAATGATTCCAAGGGTGCCAAGTTTGGTTGTGCCTTTCAAGAACTTCCCTAGAAGTTCCAAGGGTGCCACATCTAACAGTTTAATTGTGATGCTAAGGGTGCCAAGTTGGTCGTGCCCTTCAAGAATTTCCCTGAAATTCCAAGGGTGCCACACCACTTGCCCTTCAAGAATCCAGTGACTACGAGGGGAAAATATCGTGCAATGTCATAGACCACTATCGTCTCTTATGTTTCCTGTTATAGTGAGACTAATGGTGCCCGGGATCAAGGAATCCGCCTTAATGCGCGCCCCCCAGTAGGTTCCTCATGAGCGGCCCAACTTTGGGACCTGCCCTCATAGCATCGTGATCTTCAAGACGAAGGTGTTTCAACCCTTCCAGCCCATGTCACGACGGGAGTGCTAGTGGGTGAGATCAGAGACTCTGTCCCACCCCTCCCACGTAGTTCCATCCACCTGCACAACCCCATCACCCATACGTGAGTCATTCGGTCAAGCAACTAATCTGTGCCTGCAACCATTAACATATCATCAGAATATAGTTAAACATATATTGCAGATTTCAAGATCGACTTAGACTTTAAAAGATAAAATTATATGCATTTTCATCAAACCAGGTGTCATTGACATGTCATATGTGAGTGCCTCTGATGGTTTCCTGCCATACTCAATAAATATCAGTAACAAGGTCTGTCAATGTTAGTCATTATCATAATAGCATCATTTACAAATTCTGGTCATTCACATCATTGTCCAAGGTAGGCCTAAACTAAAGAAATTAGGTAACATAGGGGATACATCCCTCATGGCTATCATCATTAGTCATCATTGGAAACATACATATTCATTAAGCTATCAACATCGTAATATCATAGAATTATACCTATCCATCAAATTTATCATCATTATGTTTTTAGTAGAGCGCATACATATTATTTACTACCCACATCATAAGTTCAAATAGAGACCAAACTTAACTATTTAATGTTGCAATCATCGGAACACTGATAGGTAAGATACATAACCATTCATGTTATCATAATATCAATGGAAAACATTTATAAACATCACAACCATGAATATCTCAAATAATAGTGTCATGTGTCCGAATCCTCAACCTGAGGTCCTCAAAGAATAAAGTGTCTAAGATAATGTCATATTAAGGTTAGGAACTAGAGTGGGCACTACAGATTCTACCAGCTGATCTGTGCTCGCAGGCACCGCTGGTCATTGTAGAAAGAAAGCCATCTGCAACAACTTTCCAGTGCCTATCTCTGTTCCTGAATAGACCCAAGGATGGCTAGGAAATGCTCAAGAGAGCATCTGCAGACAAATGTCAAAACTTTGACCCCAAAATTTCTTTCATTGAACTGTCGCTTGAAAACTGAAGCGCAACCTCCTTCTTGAAGGGTTTCGCCTCTGGAAATGGAAGAGACTTGATGGGCTTCTAGAACGCCTCTCTTCTCCTCTAATATAAGGCTACAACTTTCTCCTTTCTTTATGCTTGAGGAAGAATGGCTTCTTGATGGAAAACTTCCCCCCCCTTGAATGGTGTGACAATCCTCCTTTTATACACCTTTCAATGTTATTTTTGGTTTTAAGTTTGTTTAAAACAACTTTTGCTTATTCGAAATAACATCAAAATAGCATAGATGATATATGTTTTATTAAACTAATGGACCATGATATTAAAACCCATCCAAAGATATCTTATGGTTGGAACCAACATAAAGTTGGCGTATGGAAGTTTGCCAATGTTACAATGCGACATAACAAACATTATCCATGTTTTAATACTTCGGCACTTATCCATGATTTGAAACCATATGACATAACATAATTTTAATGCTAAAGTTTGCAGTTCATATGAACTATGTTCTATGGCATATGACTTAACCAATGACATCGCAAACCTTGTGCCATCACCATGCCATCACAACACTGCACCAACTGTGCTCAACCTGTTCCTGTACCCTTCTTGGGCTTTCAAATCATGTAAAAATAATTATTATTGAGTAAAATAAGTCATTTGTCACCTCCACACCAAGTCGGCCCTTCTGATCAAGTTGGCCTACATGAGGGTAATTCAAACTCCAGAAAATTGTATATATATAGTGTAGTTTGATTCATTTGGAAGGCACACTCACACAAATTCGATATAGAAGAAGGAGGAACAGAAAATGTGCGAAATTCCAAGAGAAGAAGGATAATTGTTGGAGAAGGATTAAAGTCGAAGTTTTTGGGTTGTCTCTCTCTCACAAGTGTGAATTTCTTGGGCTATTGCTATAAGGTCAAAGTACTGCATCAAGATTGAACTTCTTATGCTGCTAGGTCGAAGTTCTAATGTGTCGAAGTTCTGTTACTGGGAAGGTCAGAATTATGTTGATGCTTCTAGGTCAAAGTGATGCTTCTAGGTCGAAGAGCTACTTCAAGATCAAAGTGTTGCATCTAGATCGAAGTTCAATTACTGCAAGGTCAAAGTTCTATGTCGAAGTTGTTACTGGAAGGTTATTATCTGCAGAAGAAGGAAAGGGTTGACTTGGTGATTGAAGGAAGTCTATGTCTAGGTCAAGGAGTCTTGGATCATCTTGTGAAACTAATAAAGGAAGAGTTGGTGACTATGTTTTCCCCTAGATAGGGGTTTTGTTGTCTGCCTACATCTGGTGTCTTTGATATTCATGTTATGGTTTTGGTAACTACTTGATGAGCTAAGTTAAAAGAAGAACATAAGAAAGATAATAAAGAAGATAAGAATATCACAAGTAATTATCAACATAAATAAAATATTTATGCCTTTTTGATTTTCCAACATGGTATTAGAGCTAAGGTGAAGAAGAAGGAAAAAGGCAGCCTAAAGATCTATTGAAAGGAGTTTTACAAAGTTTGAATAAAGGTCATCAAGGAAGAGGATCATATAAAATTCGAGCTTACCATCTTCAAGAACAATTTCTAACTCAATGAATGGAGAAAACAAATTAGAAGGAGCATCCAATTACAGGGCATGGAAAAATAGGATAGATCTGATGCTCGAGAAGAATAAAGTCTTGGATTTTGTCAAAGGAAAAGTAAAGAAACCTACAAATGAATTAAGTGATGCAGAAAAAGCAAAGTTCAGAGAAACAAGAATATTAACCATGACCCTAATGGTGGATGGACTAAAGGAAAACCTCATCCCATATATATCCAACATAGATTCTGCTCAAGAGATATATTAGGCCTTATCCAAATTATTCACAATTAAGAATCTTGGTCGAATTAAAAGTCTTAAGAATGAACATAAGAACTAAAAAGATGACAAAGGAAGACACTGTGACATCCTTCTTTGTAAGAATAGCTAGAATTAGAGATGAACTTTAGGAAATAGACGAGATAGTACCTGAAAAGGATTTGTAATACTGCACTTCTAGGATTACCAACATCTTGGAGTGCCTTTTCATCAAGTCTCGGCAGTTGGAAGGAAACTCCTTACATTCGAACAATTATGGAATGCATGTAGTCAAGAAGAAGTCAAAATTTCATTATTGAGTATCAAAGAGAATGAAGAGAACAAAGTTTCAAATTCCTATTCCGCTCATCATAAGAACAAAGTAACCTTCAAGAAGTCTAAAAGGCCTAGAAGGAAGGTAAACCTATCCAAGATTGAATGCTACAATTGTCACAAGAGGGGTCACTATAGAAGCGATTGTCCTAAGAATTTGAGGAATAGAAAGAGAAATAGGGATCATGCAAATGTTGCCGAAGAAGGATCTCCAAAGAAGAACAAAACCGAAGAATCAGAAATAAAGGACTTATACTAGTAAGTCCTTCTACTCTAAGCTTTTGAATTATTTTGTATTTTGATTTTTAGTACTTATAGGTTTAACATGGTTTGGAAAACATTGTGGAATTATTTTGTTAAAGTTATAGGTATCCCTTGAGATTGGATTAAGAGGGAGCCCTCACCATTTTTCCAAAGATAAGTATCTTACTCCTTGTATTATCTTTTATATTTGGTTTTCCTTTTCTTATCTATATGTGTTTATATTAGATGCTAATAACATTTCTTTTTATATTTTCTTTGTTTAGGAAAAGCTTGCTGATATGCTCAAGGGCTATGGAGAAGAACTCACAAGACAAAGCATGATAGAAGTTCTCTTGTCATTTATGTCCTATAAGGTTTGTCTAACTCAAAGGTATGTCTTAGACTATGATCTTTGTTCATGATAAAGGTATATTCATTCATTCAAATAAATATGCTTTACATTACTAACTAGTGTTATGTCTAGGACTTTTGAATCTTAGAGATTCTTATATGGGAGATATTAGATTGAACCTACCCTCACTAAAATCATCATGTTTGTGGAACCCTAAAAGGTTCTCTATAAAACACTAACCTAAGGGTATATTAATGTGAAAGACCCTAGTCTACTCAGGGTTACTGATGAAATCTAGAAAACACTATTCTTTTGATGTTTGGGGTTTTGATGGTAATGTCATGTTTGGAGTTTTAGTATTGTTATGGAAACCTTAGTCCTTTAGGGTTGGATGGTAATGTATTCCTAAACCTTGAGGTTTTTGTAAATTAGGGTTTATGAGAAAAACCCTTATATATCGAGAGTAATCTCCTAGGAATGAAACCCTAGGTGTATGCTTGTCTATCTGATCAAAACCCTAGCCTAATCAAGATTGTTATATGTCTGACTTTAAATGCATTGATATTTGTGTCTTGGGATTGTCCAGTATATGTTATGATATGCTTGTGCATGATTATCCTAGATATGTATATGTGCTAACCTATATGTTGATAAGTTCTAGGGTTTACAATTAAGCCCTAGTAGAAGTTTGATATTATAGGATATGGCGATATTGGTTCCATTACGATAACAAAATTTGGGGCTTACATTGTACAACAAACCCTAGTAGAAGTTGGTCATTTAATTGAAACCTTATCTTATATTGTGATTGGTTTTGATTGTTTACATCTAAGGCTTAGTGTCTCAAAGATGGAACCTAGGGTTTGCATTAAATCCTAGTAGAAGTCTAACATATGAATTCTAAAGTTGTTAGATGCATTGTAAGCGTACTTGTTTGAATTGCTTCTAGGGTTTGCAATGTATTATAGTAGATTATGTCATATCTCTGGAACAAATATTAAGGCCCTAGATATAATGACACTGATATCTTGATTAAGTTACTAATGTGATCTAGGGTTTATAACCTAACCCGAGAAAAAAGTTGAAGTTTAAAAATGTGTCTCCTGCTAAATATGCACCTAACTAAGTTTATGTATTTGATATCTAAATTTTAATACTTCCATAATTATGATATAGTTAAATTCATGCTTCTATATATGTATTTGGTTGTACTTGCTATCTAAGTTGTGCAGGTACATAATATTCAAGACGTTGAAGATATTCGTAAGTAAAGTTGATTTGGTTGATAAGCATGATGAAGGAAGTTATATGAATGATGATGATCAAGATGACTCTGATAAGAAGGATGGAAGCCATGAAATATTCTCCGATGTCATAGAAAGATGATCTCCCTAAGTTAAGAGGGAGCCTGGATAAAGAAAACAGTATATCTCCCAAGTTGAGAGGGAGGGCATATTATAGTCACGTTGGATATCTTGGAGAAGAAACATGAGAATGCATATTGAAAGAAGGAAAGTAGGATCCAATTGTAGAGTATGTTGCTGCATGAGAAGTAGGAAAGGAATCTATATGATTGAGGAAACTTCTATCAAGATTTGTTTGGAAGACTCTAAGTCCTACTGTGATAAATTGTGAAGTAGCATCAAGATAATTGAAAAACTTCAAAGGTATGTATTTACTTATGTATATTTGAAAGTTTGTTACTGATTGGGGTTGTGATTTATTAGGAAAATCTCTCGAAGTTTTGGAAGCATGCTCAATGTTATTGATCTGTTTGATCGGGAGATATTTGATGTGTTGAGGCATTGTGTATGCCTGGGAGGACATTTGGCTGACCTATGTGTTGATGTCTAGTTCCCGAAGTACGATGGGTGGCATTGGTTATAGAGCTATGACCTTGCATTACACACCTAGTTCCCTGGGTTGATGGTTAGTAAGTAAGCCTGATGGTACCTAGAGAGGCTGAAAGCTTTAGTTCATCTTAGTCCCACCCGGAGAGATTACCCTGGTCAGGAATCTAGTCCGTGACACCATGAATGCCTAAACTCTTCATGGTTCATGTGTTTTAAGATCTTCCATGTACTTGTAAATATGAATACCTCCCTAGTTAAGAGGGAGTGTTGAAGAATTTTCGGTCTTCATAATTTTATTTGAGTCATAATGAAATGTATTTATCAAAAGAAAGAAAAATAATTTTTTATTATCATTATTATGACTTATTAAAGCATGGGTTACATGCTTGGGTCATCATATTTTAGGTCAAAGTCCCCATTGAGGACTTCTAGGTTTTATGTCAAGTTAGAGTCATTGTCCATTTAATGAGACCCTTCTTGGGCTTTCGAATTGTGTAAAACAAATTATTATTGAGTAAAATAGGTCATTTGTCACCTCCGCACCAAGTCAACCTACATGAGGGTAATTCAAAATCTAGAAAAGGGTATATATACAGTGTAGTTCGATTCATTTGGAAGACACACTGGCACAAAATTTGATATAGAACGAGGAGGAGCAAAAAAAGTGTGAAATTCCAAGAGAAGGAGAATTGTCGGAGAAGGATAAAATTCGAAGTTTCTCGGTTGTCTCTCTCTCACACGTGTGAATTTATTGGGCTATTGTTGGAAGGTTGAAGTACTACATCAATATCATAGTTCTTCCACTGTTGGGTCAAAGTTTCGTTGCTGAGAGGGTCGAAATTTTGTTTTTTATTCTAGGTTGAAGTGCTGCTTCTAGATCAAAGTGTTGCATTTAGGTCGAAGTTCAGTTATTGATCCTAGTTGTTGCTGCAAGGTTGAAGTTCTAGGTCAAAGTTGTTACTGGAAGGTTATCATCTATAGAATAAGGAAAGGGATGACTTGGTGATTGAAGGAAGTCCGTGTCTAGGTCAAGGAGTCTTGGATCATCTCGTGAAACTAATAAAGGAAGAGTTGTTGACTGGGTTTTCCCCTAGATAGGGGTTTTTCCCTGTCTATTTGCCTACATTTGGTGTCTTTGACCTTCATGTTATGGTTTTGGTAATTTCTTGATGAATTAATTTAAAAGAATAACATAAGAAAGATAATAAAGAACATAAGAATATCACAAGTAATTATCAACATAAAGAAAATCTTTCTACTTTTTTGATTTTCCAACAGACTAAAACAAAAAAAAATAGAATTACAAAATATGGAAAAATAGGCCTCAATTATTCCTCTGTAGTTTCCAAACCTTGATGTCTAGCTAAAATATGAAAGAAGTTTTTTGAAATCAGTCTATTCCTAATTGTTTGAAAACTGTGCTTGAATATGGTGACTACAACAGGGAAAAACAAAGGGTTGCCATTTCTCCTTCTTGTTGACTATTTGACCAAAACCATAGGGACTTCATCTGCATGCATACAATCCACAAAATTTTGTATAATATCATCATTCGGCCCTGGAGTATGTTGGCTAGATTTTCAAAAAAATTCATCAAATATATTAGTCAAAATTAAGGTTTTCACAACAAAACAAATTCCATTGTTCTTGGCTCAAGGTACCTCTTCACCAAAAATACAAATTTGTTTGTTCTTCCATGGTTTCAGAAGCTTGAGCAAGGAGGTCTAATTTATTCTGTCTTCTTTTCACCCTTTTGGTAGCTTTTTTGTATGATTTTACTAGCCTTTAGGATTTCTGTCCTCTTTCTGCCAGCATGCTTTGTTTTCCTTTGTCTCTTTCTACTCTTTGAAGCTTGTACAGTCTCTTCCTTTGCATCAATAATCATTGTATCCTTCAACATAAGGTTCATTTTAGCCTTGAAATTCAATCTTAACTTGTTTGTAGGGCAAGTACGAGGTTTTTTGCAGTAAACCCTAGGCTCTGTTTCCATTTCTTCCTCGCTTGTTTCCATTTTATATTTGCCTTTTTTTACTTTATGTTGCTCTTTGTTTTGCCTCATCTTCTTCTAACATCAGTTTCTTCTGTCTTCTTATTATCCTTTCATAAAATGTAACCTATGGTTCTTTCATAGGGTTTTCATCATGTTTGTCAATAGGGATATGACTAGGCTCTCTCTTTGTTTCCCTAGCTAGGGTTTTGACATAAACCTCTTCACATGACGTGATCGACCCATCTTTGCAAAGAATCTAACATTGCAAATCCATCTTGTAAGGACCCGATTTTGCCATATACCTTTTTTTTTTTAAACAACAAATACGACCAGAAAGAACCGCATTAAGATTTCAATTTATTCACACATACATTACTGACACTCAAAGTTTTTTTTTTTTTTTTGGAACATAACATAACATTTACATACTTTAAGCTATGCTTAATTAGTAATGAAATACATATGTACCATTCACCAGAAGGCGCGACTTCGCTTGCTCTGTTGTCACTGGTACTCCCTTGTTTCCAGTCGCTTCTGCGAGTGAAATGATGACACACTTGATCCGAATATTGTGACCCACCGGTTAACCTCCCAGCCTACTCCTTGGGTACTCTTCTTCCCCGCAGAACCCCGAGCTGTAATGGGGTTGTACAATGGAGGAAGACTCTAGCTGGCAAAGGACAACACACCTTGGCTCAAGAGTCCCCTCTCTAAAAATCCTCTACCTCACCAAACTCACTATAGCTTCGTAATCACTGCTCTAACATCATATCATCCATCCCCCCATAGGTTTCTCCCCCCCCTTCTTTTATAAGAATATTCATAGATGACACTTGGCATGTCATGCATAATTATAATATAATATATATATATTATATATATATATATATTTTATTATTTTTATTTTTTTATTTAAGCTTGATTATTCACCTACCCATGTGTCACTCTCTCATCCAGGGTCACCCAAAATTATTTACTTAACTTTTTATTTAAAACTAATATTTTCCTCACCTCACAAGATTCCTATTTCTTCTCCTAGTTGTCTCTGTATTCCCCCTTTTATTCCTTAGATTGTGTTTATTACTTGGAGTCAATTAATGAGTCAATATTTTGTCCCCAATCTACTTCCTAAATTAACTCAGGTTATTTCTTAGAAGGATATTCTTATGTTGGTTGATGCCACATGGAGCTTCTCTACATTTCACAAAATTTAATTTATTTTTCTTATTTTAATTCACCTTTCTCTTTTCTTAATTAAGTTTAATTTGTTTAGGATTAATCTTTATCCTTACAATATGTTTGTCTTTGCCCTTTTACCTAATTAAACCACATAATCTACCTAGTATATTCTAACATGGGAAGGGTAGGGTTTTTAAGGTACTCTATTTTATTTCTTCCTATGATTCTCCTTACTCCAAGTTTTATTTTTGATTTAATTACCTTGGTTTCTAATCATCATTTACCCCTGATATAACTTTACCTAGTTTTCATTCCTTACTTATATTTATTTATTATTATTTACTTTTAATTATTTCAAGGGTGCCAAGTTTGGTTGTGCCCTTCAAGAACTTCCCTAGAAGTTCCAAGGGCGCCACACCTAACAGTTTAATTGTGATGCCAAGGGTGCTAAGTTGGTCATGCCCTTCAAGAATTTCCCCTGAAATTCCAAGGGTGCCAAGTTTGGTTGTGCCCTTCAAGAACTTCCCTAGAAGTTCCAAGGGTGCCACACCTAACAGTTTAATTGTGATGCCAAGGGTGCCAAGTTGGCCGTGCCCTTCAAGAATTTCCCTTGAAATTCCAAGGGTGCCACACCATTTTCCCTTCAAGCATCCAGTGACTACGAGGGGAAAGTATAGTGCAACGTCATAGACCACTATCATCTCTTATGTCGCCTGCTATAGTGAGACTAATGGTGCCGGGGATCAAGGAATCTGCCTTGATGCGCGCCCCCAGTAAACTCCTCATGAGCGACCCAACTTTGGGACCTGCCCTCATGGCATCATGATCTTCAAGGCGAAGGTGTTTCAACCCTTCCAGCCCAAGTCAAGGCGGGAATGCTAGTGGGTGAGATTAGGGACTCTGTCCCACCCCTCCCATGTAGTTCCATCCACCTGTACAACCCCATCACCCATATGTGTCATTCGGCCAAGCAACTCATCTGTGCCAGGTGTCGTCAACTCGTCATGTGCGAGTGCCTCTGGTGGTTTTCCTGCCATATTAAATAATAATTAGTAACCAGGTTTTTCAGTGTTAGTCATTGTCATAATAGCATTATTACCATCACCTGGTCATTCACATTATTGTTCATTGTGAACCAGAACTAATGTAAGTAGCTAACATAGGGGATACCTCCATCATGGCTAGCATCATCATAACCTTAATGGAACCATACATATATATCAAAGCTATCATCATTATAACATCAATAGAAACATGTCTATCCTTTACTACTATCACCATCATGATATCAGAGTACACATAACTGTTAATTATATCGTAATCATATTATTAATAGAGAACATACATAACCATCACATTCACTGATAATAGAGTCATGTTTCTGGATCCTCAGCCTGAGTTACTCATAGACTAAAGTATGTAAGATAATGTCATATTAGAGTCAGGAAACTAGAGTGGGCACTACAATCAAGTCTAGTCATTTTCTCCATTATCTTATACGTTAAAGAAACTTATCAACCATTGAAGAAGAAGCAACAATTACTCACAATTCAATGTCACTACAATATCCTTTATAAATGTCAGCAAATGATTAGTGTGCAACATAAAATATTACAATCAGCTCACCAAACTCTTTATGCAACAGTGGAATCAAGGAATCAATGCACTATAATGAGTTTTAAATACAATGCTACACTGGAGCAACAATAACTGCAAACTTGCTTGGATCCTTCAAATACTCGTTCACTCTTCAACGTATATCAACACTTCAGTATCAGCTAGTGAGAAGAATATACAGCCACACAAACAACCTCTAAATGGCATCCAAATTGTGACAAACTCATTCTGGCATGGTAGAAATTGACCTAGAATACAAACATACCAACCAACAACAATATATTAAGTAACTCGATAACTGTGTTTGAGCTCCTCCAAGTACCACACACAAACACTTTATAATTTGGCTCAGATCAGGAAGATGAACTGTGGAACCAATTAAAAATTCAATTCATATACCATGAATAACTCAATGTTTCACCACACACTAAATTTGTTCTGTTCATGCATATTATTCGTCTCCATTTGATTTGGTTTCAACCTTCAAATTTTGAATCCCTGAGATGAAAGGCACAGATTTGCTAGGGTCTTTTCTCTTCCACCTAGCGAATGAACAATTTCACTAGTAGGAGTATGAAGGGAGAATTTCTGATGGCGCTGAGGTTCTAGGAGATGCTAGAGAACCAATTCTCTTCCCAGAATAACAACGATTTTAAGGATGCGCCAGATGAGTTTGATGAAACAACAGCCAAGGAGATTAGTCGAATTGAGGAAAGGAGAAGTCTCGTTGAGGAGTACAAAAAACTGAGCGCAACCATGGAAAAAAACTCAACTTAATTGAAAAAACGAAGATTACAAAGACACAGAAGCCGTCAAGGAATTTTATAGCATACAAAGAATTGAGGCCACCTCAGATCAAGTAGATGAGTTCAGTGAGGCAAGCTATAGTTTTGAATCGGAAATGGGGGTTCAAAGAAGCCTTTAGAGATGGCGATTCAGTTACCATTGCATTGTCATTTGGTTTCTTGTGTGTAAATTATGTAGAGGAAGAAGCCAGATAATCAATTCGGTGCAGAGGTTCAACAAAGTACATAAGAATGCTGATATATATAGCAGTGGCACCCATAAATAAACTTTTTCTTTTTAATCCGAATACACAGTCAACAAATAGAAGTACAGAGGTCGTTTGCTTCCTAATAGTGGCCAAATAAACAAGGTGGATAAAATATTGGAACCTGGTTGCTTAGCTTAATTTGCAGCCCGTCTATCTCTTCAAACTTGGCTTCTTTACACTAGCAATCTGCCCAGAATTTATCTCTGATGTAACACACACCCCCAAGAAAGCAAACTCGGTCCAGAAGTAGTTGTCGAGTGGTGTATGACTCCCTTGCTATCACTTTCAGAACTTGTGGCTAGCCCAGAACTGGAGATTCATTCATAGGAAATAAATCTAGCCACGTTTAACTGATGCACTCGGTCTTATGCATTCCCAGCAAACTCAGCACTTCGAATTCAAGGACTCAGGTGTGAACTTGACTTAAGTTAGCAGAAAATCAACTCGGGTAGGAGATAACTCAGGCAGCAGCAAAAATGAGTGGGTTCCGTTTCACCTTCCTCAAGACACCCGTCCAGCTACTCAACCGACGATTTCAACGGTCTTGACAAATAACTCACGCACATAATGCATGCTCAGCAAATGCCAAATCCAAAACCTCATTCGCTGGCAAATTCACACTTTAACATTTGCATGTGGAAGTATTTAAAACATGTGATTCAAAACCATAATCCAACTTTGAATTTCAAGCTTCAATATAACATCAGTCCCACATGTCGAATAGTATTGAAACTCACCTCACACATTCAGACCAAATGCCAATAACCTTTGGTTCATCACTTTATGGTTTATGAAAACCATATCCATTTCTCTATGATCAATCATTCAGAAGCTTATCAAACAATCCAATAACTCTCATTATATATGGTCGGATTCAATTAAAGATTGCGCCCTTACTTTTATATTCAACCTGGCAACTTATATAATTTTAACCCCAATGCTTAATTCACACATGTCTGCCAATTAACTTTAAACACGTTACTCAGTTTTCATTTCATTTATTCCCAACCTGTTCGAATTTTGGCAATATATCAATCTCTAGACCGCCTTCAAATTCTGGACTTCACCAGCAATCAAACCATTCAATTCCACTGCGCTTTCATTCAACCACAGGTCGATATTAACACATCGATTTGTATAACTTCTATTCTTTCGTTTTTCCAGTTCTGATTTTCTTGAATCTCTGAACCAGTAGCAGATTTGATTTCAACGTAGTTGCTTCTCTCAGCATTTCGTCACATAGCTACACTTCCAATGTGTTATCCAATTCTCACAATGCAACCAAACAACGTGTGATCTTAAATTAAATTCAATTGAAGTTTTATGCAGCACGCATTGAACATTGTGCACAAACTTAGCGCTAAAACAAGAAATGACAGTATGGACAGATGTGCAGTGTTGGCAAAGGTAGGTTATTTCAGGTCTGAGGGGAATAAGGCAGAGTCAGAGGTCACGTAACACAGAACTGACATATATATAGAGACCACAAAACAAGTGGCTCAAATTGGAGCAGGACCAACAATCGCCTGCTATGATACCATGTTAAACACACATGGGAGCAAGAACAATATGAAAGATAAACATGAGAATACAATTTTTATTAACAAGAGATATACATTTATAGTACATTATGTGACTGTTGGGTTTCACATCCCAAGGTCTCTTGGACTCTTTTTGTCCATTCAGCTTCCACACTAACCCATTGAGGATTAGGTGTCCAAAAAAGAATGTTTTTGCTCCACAAAAGACTAAAATACATCAAGCTCAGACTCAAAGACTGGAACAAGAATGATTTCGACAACATTTTTGCAGCAAAAAAATGAGGTTGAAGATAAAATGCAGACACTCAATAAAACTCTTATTATAGAGGATTTTGATAGAGGCAGAGATGAACAAGTCACCAAAATTCATCAAGACTGGGAGAACTTATGTAAACAAGAGGAAATATATTGGAGACAAAAATCTAGAGTGCAATGGCTAAAAGAAGGGGAACGAAACACCAGGTTTTTCCACAGATCTACCATGGAAAACAGATCCCACAATCGGATCTCTTCAATAAAGAATGAGGAAGGTCATCTTCACAATTCCCATGAAGAGATTAAGCTAGTGTTAGTACAACACTTTCAAGATATAGCGAAGGAAACCAATGCAAACAGAGATCATTTTATCAGATATTTAACTAGACATATACCTAGACTAGTTTCAAGAGAAGATAATTTCAATCTCAACAAGCTAGTGACTGAAGAGGAGGTAAGTGAGGCAGCTAAGGAGATGCAAAATAGCAAAGCGTCAGGCCCTGATGGTTTTAATGTGGATTTATTTAAAGCTTGTTGGAGCATTGTTAAACAAGATATTGTGAAAGTAGTGGAGGATTCTAGATTGGACAAAACCATTCTGAAGGCGCTTAATACTTCTTTCATATCCTTGATCCCCAAATAGGATAATGCTCTAACTCTAGACAGATTCAGACCCATAGCTTTGTGCAATGTGGTGTATAAAATAATATCCAAAGTGGTTGCCAATAGACTAAAACCCCTTCTTCCTACTCTAGTTTTTGTGGAGCAGTCAGGTTATGAGGAGGGTAGACAAATTCTCAACAACACCATTCAAGCGCATGAAGTGGTTCATTCATTGTTAAGCAATACGAAGGCGGCAATGATCATGCAATTGGACCTTGCCAAAGCGTATGATAAATTGAATTGGACCTACATTAGGAAGGTCCTTCTAGCCTTTGGCTTCGATCATAATTGGGTGAGATTGATCATTGCACTGGTCACTTCCTCTAGCTTTTCAATTTTGGTCAATGGTTCTCCTTCCAAGACCTTTACTCCTTCAAGAGGTCTCGGACAGGGAGATCCGCTCTCTCCCTTTCTCTTTATCCTCATGATGGAAGGACTTGGGCGATCCATCAAGCATGCTAAAGAAGGGGGTAACATCAAGGGTATCCATCTTTCTAAAACTAGAAAAGCTTTGTCCCATCAACAATTTGTTGATGACACTATGCTGCAGGGAATCCCCACGGTAAAAGAAGCTCTTGCTTATAAACAAATCCTGCGAGACTTTTCTATGGCCACATGTATGGAGGTAAATCTATCCAAATCTAAGATTTTTTTTCTTTAATACTAATGTCACTATTCAGAGAAATATCTCCAAAATTCTAGGCTTTCAAAGGGAGGTCCTTCCTTCCAAGTACCTGAGAGTCCCTCTAACTAATAAACCCTTGCACAAAAGCATCTGGGAGCCGTTAATTAATAAGATGTAGGAAAAAATCAGAAAATGGATGATCAGATCTTTAAACTTGGCAGGTCGGTTGGTGCTTACAAAAGCAGTTTTGCAATCAATCCTCATCTTTATGCTTTCAGCTCTTCCAGCTCCAAAGGGAGTTTTACATCAATTCAGAGCCATTCAAAGAGACTTTCTTTGGGGTAAGGGGGAGAAGAGAAATAAATGGGCCTTAGTAGCCTAGGATAAGATTTGCAAACCAAAAACCCACGGAGGTCTTGGACTGGATGATCCAAATGTACTCGGCAAGGCTTTAGGAGCAAAATTATGGTGGCGTTGGGTGAAAGAACCAAAGGCTCAGTGGGCTAGTGTTTAGAAGGAGAAATATGCCAGACCTTGGTAAGATAATGATCTCATAAGGATGACGGGTAGCATAAAAGGATCCCGCATTTGGAATAAGGCATGGGAGAACAGAGACTTAGTGCAGAAAAACAGTTTCTGGGAGATAAGAGAAGGAGACCTAGCTTTGTTTTGGGAAGATAAATGGCAACATGAACCTACATTGTTTAGAGAGGACTTTCTGGACCTTAAGAGAGAAACTGACACCAAAGGGCTTTTAAGGGTCAGAGATTTTTGGGAACAAACCCGTACAAAAGACAAATGGAGAACCTGGAAGAATTTAGAATTTGGGAATAATGACCCCTTGAAAGCAAAAGCAGGTGCACTACTGACTATTTTGGAACAAAGGAAGATTCTTGGTTTAGAAGGATATGACCAACTCAGATGGGGCAACAACAAAGAAGGCACCTTCAACATTAACGAGGCCAAAAAGATAATGCTTGAGCGGGATCCCAATGCACCAGACAAAGTGTGGCAGAACCTATGGAGGAAGAAAGATTGGATGAAAATCAAACTCTTCATGCAGTTAGTGCATCATAAAAAAATCTTGACTTGGGACAATATTAGAAAGATGGGTGTGTTGGGACCTTCTAGATGCCATCTCTGTGAAGCTCAAGAGGAGACAATGGAGCACCTTCTCAATGATTGCATCTTTACCTCTAGGTTGTGGGACACCTTTGCCACAATTTTTCAATAGACGGACAGGGACAAAGCAAGCATTAGAAATACGCTTAATAACTGGAGACGAAACTTCTCTGAGTATGAGTTTCTTCGCCTGGCTTGGGTTTGAATTCCAGGCTTCATAATTTGGAGCGTTTGGAAAGAAAGGAACAATAGAATTTTCAAAAATGTTCGTAGCACCACCTATCTCATATTTGAGAGGATCTTGAGACATCTCAAAGAGACAGTGGGCACTATTGTGCAAGACTCCATAAAAAACCCTCCTTCTGAAACAAAGATGCATATTCTACGTCAGCTAGGGATGCAGGGGCTTTTTCCATAAGGGATGGTCAAGAAGGTTATTAATCCTGCTAATAATCCAGATTATTGGCATCCTCCCCCTCAGGGTTTTCTGAAATTCAACATTGATGGGGCCTAAAAGAGCAACCTAGGTCTTGTTGGTTTTGGAGGAGTACTTCAAGATGAGAATGGATGTATCCTCTTTATCTTCCATTGCCATCTGGCAAGAGCTACAAATAATATGGCTGAACTAATGGCTCTTGAACAGAGTCTAGATTTCCAGAAGCAGAATAATCTCTAGAACACTATTATTGAAGCCGATTCTTAGTTGATCATTAACGCGGTTAAAAGAATATGTTATGGATCAGAGCTGGAAAAAGTCTCAAGTCATTGGAGGCTAATCCAGGTCTTTCAAAGGATACAAATTCACCTCCAAGATCTACACACAGTGAGGTTCACTCATGTCTGAAGGACAACCAATAAATTGGCAGACATTATGGCCAATCAAGGAGTAGCATGCACTAAAATAGGGTCAAGTTAATATGGCGAGAGATGTCTCAGAACAGATTAAAGGAGCAGTGTTGTGGTCAGGCGGAAGAAGACAATAAGATTTTCTGAAACAGGGCCACGGAAACGGAACCTAATTGACTTTTTTGCAGTATTAAGACACTTGTAAGAATGCTTTTGGAGTGCAGGTATCTGAATGGCAACAGTGTACCAGAAAGGTCAAGGAGATGGTCGGAAAAAGGGATCTTCTTCTTCCTTTGGTCAAGCACCGCAATCCAGTCTTCTGCAGCAACCGCAAAACCACATTTTATTTCAGCAATGACTTTACCACCCTTGAAGCAGTTTTCGATACATCGCACTACTTTTATGATGGAAGCAGTTTTTTTCATTTTGGTGTGATTCCACTCGCCACGCAACACGTGGCAGAGAGTGGGGATAAAATATCGCCCCTCATCACGCAGTAAACTTCGATGGGTTAAGGTAGTGCGATATGCTTTAACCGTTGGATCAATCAAGATCTACCTATGGCCAGGATTTATCGAGCTAGTTGGTGGGTCCGTTTTGGGGGTTATTGCTCGAGCTGTTTGAGTGTTTCATCTTGAATCACGAGCTTGCAAAGGATTTCAGGAGATAAAACTAAATGATGGTTATGCAAAAATTGGACCCGATGTATTTATCGTGGTAAACTGTGTGCTTGCTATCCACCCATTTTGTTTCTTAGCCATTGGATCTTTCGATCCAGATCTAACAACTAGTTGGGGGCTTAAGCCTTTTGTATCCTATTTTTTTTTTTTATTAAATTGAATAGAAGGATCTGCTCTTTCTTTAGCAAAAAAAAAAAAAAAAAAAAACAAATTGTTGAATAAAATCTTAGACACTTCCAAACGTGGAACTAATGTACAAATTGAATGGTATATCTCTTCCCTTCCTTCAAATATTTCCATGTTCATAGATAGAGCTAATAAAAAAAATATTTTTTGATAACATGAATGAAGCTCTATCTATGGAAAAAAAATCTCTTGAAAAAAACTACCCTTGAGGAAAGAAAATAGACCAAGATGTTGAAATTTGGTACCGGAGGACAGGTGGTTCCCTTAGGCTTTGATCTTTGGCCTAGGGAAACGTGTCCAAAAGATTTTAATTTTTCTCCTAAAGTGACTTTATAATTTTTATAAAGTTAAAATCTAATTTAAAAGTGACTTTAAGTGATAAAGTTACTAAGTATAATTTTAAAGTGACTTTTATAAAGTCAATAAAAAATTAGAAAGGAAAAGTGACTTTGGAAATAAATGACTAAGTGGGTCTTTATTAAAGTGGGTGAATTAAAAAATAGAAAGTGAGAATTAAATGTGCATTTAATCTCAGCCATTGATCTAAATCTATCTCAGCCATTGGAT
This sequence comes from Pinus taeda, assembly GCA_000404065.3. Lineage (NCBI taxonomy): Eukaryota > Viridiplantae > Streptophyta > Pinopsida > Pinales > Pinaceae > Pinus > Pinus taeda. The sequence goes on along the minus strand of APFE031136172.1, from coordinate 2,759 downwards.
TTAGGGATCACCCAAAAGTCATTTAGGGTTGGGTTAAAGGAGGAAAATGAGAAAAATATCATTCATTCTTTCATGAGCAGATTGGGAGAAGGAGAGCAAGAGAGCAAGGGATATTTCTGGACAGGAAGGAGAAAGAGGCATCAGTTTGGCACACATACCAGGAAGCTCTTCAGCAAATCATACAGCTGAAAGAACCAACAATAAAAGACAGATTTTTGCTGAATACAGTAAAAGGCAGATTTGTTTTTGCATAGAAATCGAGGCAGCTAATTTTATGCACAAAAATCGAGGTCCGTACAGCCTGTCTGTACCGTACGTACAGCATGTTCGTACCATCTGTACAGCCAGCCGTACCGTCCGTACGGCTGTCCGTACCATCCGTACAGTTTCCGTGCAGCATTGTGTTGTTGTTTGGAAATTTCCAGTGGGCTGTGAGGCTCAGAAATCGAGATAAGTTGGAAATTTGTTTGCTGATTTTTGCTGATTTTCACTAAAATTTCTCACTGTAAAAAGGTATTTTCCAGAAATAAAGAAGAGCTCTCAAACTGGTTTTCCCCAAGAGTTGTAGGGGGTTTTTCCAAGGTCACGTTGACCAAAAATATCAGTGTTTAATGTGTTTTAATGGCTGTTTATTACTGCTGATTTTTATTTCTGCAATTTCCAGCATTCTGTAAATTTTCCAGAATTTGTGTTTTCAGCAAAATTTATTTTTTCAAGCTTGTTGAATGTATGGTTATGGGAAAGGGCATTTAACTACATGGGAGAAATAAGGAGAAACTGAAAACCGGGG
>APFE031136171.1:2532-15594 GCA_000404065.3 Pinus taeda | reverse complement strand
TATTTCTTTGGTTTGCAAATCCAACAAAAGGAAGAAGGAATCTTTTTATCTCAAACCAAGTATCTCAAACAGATCTTGAAGAAATATGGCATGGAAGATGCAAAACCAGTATGTACACCCATGTTCACAGGATGTAGCCTCAGTGCAAATGATGAATCTGCAGCAGTACATCAACCAACCTACAGATCTATGATCGGAAGTCTACTTTATTTGACAGGTACCCGACCGGACATCATGCATGCAGTAGGAATAGTTGGTAGATTTCAGGCAAATCCAAAGGAGAATCATCTTCAGGCAGTAAAGAGAATTTTCAAATATCTTCAAGGGACACAAAATTATGGCTTATGGTATCCTAGAGATACAGATCTCACACTTCATGCTTATACAGATGCAGATTGGGCCGGAAGCGTGGATGACAGGAAAAGCACAAGTGGTGGTGCATTCTTTATGGGTTCCAGACTGGTTTCTTGGTTCAGCAAGAAACAGAGTTCGATTGCCTTATCTACAGCTGAAGCAGAATATGTTGCTGCCGCATCTTGCTGAACTCAACTCCTTTGGATGATGCAGACATTGCAGGATTTTCAAATCGATTGTACTCCACCTGTCTCCATCTTATGTGATAACACAAGTGCAATCAACATTTCAAAGAATCCAATCATGCATTCGAAGACAAAGCATATACCGATCAAATATCATTTTCTTCGGGAACAAGTTCTTGAACAAAAGGTCAAGTTGGAGTATGTTCCTTCTAAGGAACAAGTTGCTGATATTCTCACCAAACCATTGCCCAGGGAGGCTTTTGAATATCTCAGGCACAAGCTGGGGGTTGTTGATGCATCATCATGTTGAATCTCTTTTGATGGTTGTCTGTACAGATTCAGGGGGAGCATATAATGCATTGTTGGCATTATGGAGGATGTGCAGAAGGAGATCTTGGAAGTAGCTTCAATATGTCTCTATCTCTTTCATGGTGGATTATGGTTCTTCACTGCAGATCTGGTTCATATTCAGGGGGAGCATGTTCTTAGGGGGAGCATAACCCTTTGCCCTTGATGTCAAAGGGGGAGAATGAAGCTGCAGGTTTTGAGGTTGCCATCAAGTCCAAAGGGGGAGATTGTTGGCATTATGGTTCTGGTATGATTATTTGTTTCAGAGGTTGTACTTGATGGCAACACCCATGGCATGGCTCTCATGTTGATGAAAAATAAAGAAGTACGCAGGAGAACAGTTCAGGAGGTGCGTACCCGCAATTATACCGTGCAGGGACCGCGTCCAAATACGCGGGTCACCCATTCATGGGGTACGTACCCCAGTGCACACATTCCAAGGCAGTTAAGCGCCCACCCGTGGGGTTTCTCATGGTATTTAGCCAACAGTATTGGGTTATCATGGTTTTTGGTCTGTGGTATTGATTATTTTATTATTATTATTGAGCCCCATGATCCTTGATTTGAGGAAGAGCCTGCCTATATAAAGCAAAGGAGATCATTTGGCCTGAGCATCTTTTGTGTAATTGAATATCTTAAGATCTGATTTATTTGGGTTCTTGGTCTTAAAAGATTGATCTATAAAGGAGAAAGTTAGAAGCGAATCTGCGAAGGGTGATCACTTGAGCGCGAGTTCAGATCTGAGCATCTGATTTTATTTCAGCCCTTGGTCAAGGTACGCAGAGGCGCCGAAGGCTCAGTGCGTGGGTACGCAGAGGCGCCGAAGGTTTACTGCGTGGGTACGCAGAGCGCCGAAGGTTATGCGTGGGTGCGCAGGGGCGGCAAAGGTTCAGTGCGTGGGTGCGCAGGGGCGGCAAAGGTTCAGTGCGTGGGTACGCAGGGCGACTATGGTTCAGGTGCGTGCTTTCTGCAGCAGCACGCGGCGCGCTTATTCTCTTGGGTGCGTACCTTCTGGGAAAGTACGCGGCGCGAAAGTGCAATTGGGTGCGTACTGTATGCAGATCAATGAAAGGAGAAGTGCGTGGGCACGCGGTTCAGCAGAAGAGGCTCTGCGGGTATACGCAGTGAGACAGAGGGTAAAGTGCGTAGCAACGCAGGCCAGTAAAAGGAAAGCTGCGTATCTGATTTAAGATCTTATGTTGGTTGAATTTTTCTGTTGATAAGATGTTCTGGTTTCTGTTCTGTTATTGTTGATCTGGTTACTAAAGCTGTCTGTATAATTTACATGTACTTGATGTATATGGATCCAGTTTGAAAATTTATGAAAAGTGGTCCTTGAAAAGAAGTAGGGGGTTGTAGCTCCCTTCCAGGAGAGACTGGAAAACGAGAGAGAGTTGTAGCTCTCTGCAGGTTGCAGCCTGCGTACTGGTAAAGGAACTGCACCAGTACAAGACCATTGTAAAAGGAGTTTCTAATTTGAAAGAAGATAGAGACATATTGCAGCAGGTGGTTTTCACCCACATTGGGTTTCCACCTTATATCTGGTGTTCTTTGATGTGACTGTCTGCTTTTCTTGTTCATGCTCATTATTGATGGTATTGATATGCAAAAATAATTCAAAGTATAAATAAGGAAGAATTGTTAAAAGATCTAGATAATACTGATTCACCCCCCCTCTCAGTATTATTTCCAACAACAAATTATCTTCATGATTTCACTATTCGAGAAATATTCCAATTTATGATTCATATCATGATCAAACTTTCATTCATGTTCATAATCATAATTCTCCTTCCAATTCACAAGTTGGAATTCGAAATTACTCAAATTCCATAATTCTGGCCAATCCTTGTGAAAAAGAAATTATTTCAAAACAATCCCAATTGTGTTGTAACATTAGTTGTACGAATAATGATTTTATTTTATTTTTGTTTCCTCACTTATTTTGTATAAAATCAGATTTATTTTCAGATTTTTTATACTTTATGCTGGCATATTAAGCATTTTACTGTCAAACATTCAATTGATGCATTGCCCTATTGAAAAATTGAAATTTTATATTATAATCAGGAGCATCAAAAACTGTTTCGATTTCAATTTCAATCAATGCTAATATTTTATCAAAAGCTTCTATCTTTTCAAAGGTAATATCAACAACAGAATGTGTTTTTAGAAATCTGCCAGCAATCCAATTTAATTAATAATTTTCCATTTCATTTGAAAGATTTCCATCCATTTTTCATTAATTCATTTGAAAAATATCTGGAAACTTTTCCTTCATGAAAGATTGTCAATAGCTTAACATTTACACATAACGCTAATAGCTTCTTCCAGGCCTTTGAATCTAAAATCTCATATCCACAATCTGGCCTTTCATCTCCTCTTTTGAACATTTCCCAATTATTAATAGAAATCCATCCAGATTTCTATGATCCAATTGGTATTCAATTGGAAAGGAAATTTCAAGAGAAAGAGATTTTCATTAAGTTGCTAACAATAACTGTACATTCTGATTTCATATTTAATTTTCTTAGTTCAATAAGATTTCTATTTTTATTACTAACATTTGAATTATACATACATGCAGGAATTAAAATGAGAAAATGGTTACACTAGAAATATGGTTATACCTAGTCATTTTCATGTATATGGTTAGAATAGGAGTAGAATTAATGTAGTTAATTTATTTTCAACAGTTCTGTAGATATAAATAAAACAAAGCGATTAGCACTTCTCGTATCATATACATTTTCAGTGAAACATTTTCTTCCTATCAGAAAGTTTTAATTCTTATTTTCCTTTTTAAAATTTATTACAGCAATACCTCTACCCATGAATACATCTCTGCCTATTTCGAATAATGTATTGACAAAATTTTATTGAGTAAGCACCTCACACGCATTTAAATCTGTGTTGATATTTATCTACAATTAGTGGCATTATCTCATTCTTATATTTAGTTTATTATTTGATGCTGCAATACGCATCATATTTATTTACTAAAGGCATTATTGAACAGTCACTATAACAATACAAATTTTTCTCAAGTTAATTCGGAATGAGCAGAGGTAATAAATTGTTGTTTCAATTCAAAAGGGAAGACTATTTTCATATTTATTTATGGTAAATTTTATATTCCCTAAAAATGAATAAGCAAATTTTCTTTAGGCTGATTGTTCACTCTGATTTAGAATAAATGATGAGATGATTTTGAACAATGTTAAAATTTTGATAAATCGAAGGAAGAATTTGAAAATTCATGAGGTAAAAACTACAGAGAATTTCCTTCCAGGTATGCATTTACAAATTCATTTTCATTTATTATTAATTTCTTTTTTTCCTTAGTTTATTTTTTATTCTTGTTTTGTTTTATTTGTAGGTTTTCATTTGTTTTCAAAACTTGAAGTAAGAAGCAAACTTAGTTCAAATTTGCAACAGGTTCAGGGAAATTTTATTTGTGATTCATTAGAATTTGAACATTCTTTAACTTTGCTTTTATTCATTTAGAAAACCCAATTGAAATTGAAAACAATATCATAAGATTTCATCAGAAGTAGCTCTTAACATTTTTGATAACAAATTGTTCATAAAACATCTCCGATGTATTACCTTGCTTGTATGTCATATCGCATTTCACATATCGGAGGTTTGCAGTTGAACTATACTTCCATTATCGTGAATCACCGATCTTCGATAATCGACTTTACCAATATTGCGACGACCACATAATTCCGAACCCGATATGAAATTCAAATCAAGTTGATAAAATATCGCATCCCTTCAATCGCAATAATGGTAGGAGAATAACTTTAAAAGGGTTGATGTCTCGGAACCGATATGTTATTAAATCCCATCATAAAGTTATCAGATCAACTCTTCATTGCATTTTGGCGTATCAAGTATTGTTAAATCACGTGCTTAAGTTTGTCGGTCGTCGATTAGTCAAGTCATTCATCGCATATCAGCATCACAAGAATTTTATTGTGTTTCATTCTGTACTTAAAGTTCGCCGATCGCCAATTATCTACGTCATCCATCGCATTGCTGATATCGCAAGAATCATATTGGCATTTCCTACATGACTATTCTCTAATATTCTGAATATGCCAATCGCTTCATTGCATGGTCATACCACTATTTCGAATCTACGATGTGTAATGTGTAATGTGTAAAGTACAAATCACGGGATGTGGTGTGTGATGTGAAATTTTCAACATGACTATCCCTGATCCTAAATATAACATTTCTTCAATGATGCGATCGCTCCATTTCATCGCACATCTTCTCATTGCATGTTTTCTTATTGACAATTTTCCATTGCAATCTCCAATGTGATAGCTTCCAATACATGCCTCTAAGCCATTAACATTTAATCAATATATGGCATAGTAACAAAGGTGAATTCTTGCAAATTAAACTTAAAGCATGGTGAAGAAACATGTGATGCGAATCATCCGATACGAAGATGTGTTATTTTAAAAACAAGCTTGGGTAACCACTATGTTAAGAAAGCAGTTAATGACCAATTTGCAGCATATTTAAATCATTTTGATTTCTCATATATTTCAATTTTAAATATATAATTCCATAATTAAATATGGAATTCAAGACCTCCCTATTTTCATATTTAAATTTTATTATCTTAGATTTGGTCTTGATTCTAGGCACTTTATAAAATCATGGAGTTTATATGAAACTTGTAATATTTTGAGAAACAGTGATTACTACAAATTTTCATTATCATTTGTTTTCCCTTGAACATTAAGCATTCCTTTTTTTCATTTTACTGCTTGCTTTAGTTTAGATAAAATAAATAATGATTTTGGGTTATAGGATTTTGGTTAGTTTGACTTCTTCAAGATTTTAATGTTAATTAAAATAAGAAGTCAGCTAGTTTGGAGAAACTGATACCTTTCAGGTAAGATCAAAAGCAATTATCCAATGGTAAGATTCATGTACCCACTTTCATTAATTTCCATTTCGTTACTTTAGTTTCAGTTTTGTTTTTCTAACATATAAATCTGTTTTACAGTTCTCCATTTGAAACTTTCAATCCTCTGCCAGATCATATTTTCAAAGTCCATACTCTTCTCTTGGCTTAATTTCAAGAAGCAATGATAATCTTCATCGAAACAACTATACCAGGAAGTTTCTGAACCTTTAGTTTGTTTCTTTAAGCATTGATTTTTTTATTAGAAAATGATTAAGATGATGCTTGGAAACATGAAGATTGATATCAGACAGAAAATTTTCATTGTGGCTAAATTTTATCGTCAATGCTACCCAAAAAAACTTAAAACACTTACAACCTTGCAAGGTATGATTTTTCTAAATCTTGACATAAGAAGAAATGTTTACGCGATTATTTTCTTTTTCTTCATATTGTTGAGACAATGGTATAACCATTCTTGTTAGAGTTTGTATTTCAAAACTTGGATTTTCCTCTCACTTTTCAATTTCTTCATTTTTGTTTGCTGATTTCTTTTCTCACTTTAGCATAAGAATTATTTTTCTTTGGTTTTCAGTTTTGATTTTGGTGACTTTGATATTATTTATATGGAAGACCTACTTGTTGCCTAACAATGGTCAGCATACATGGAGAAAAATCGTTAATAGTCACCTATTGGCTTTTTCTTAAATCTCTTAGTAAAGTTTGATTTTATTATTATAAAGGTAAACATACTTAAGGAAGATATTACCAATTTAGAGAAGTTGACAAAGTATCATAAAATATAGAGAAATTTCTTTTTCATCAAAATTGTAATCATTTTGAGATTTCAATATTTTATTAAGATCTTTCAAAGTTCTATTATCAGTCAAGAAAAGTTATTTTTAACCAAGTAAAGACACTTTACAACAAAGCACATTTAACTCTGAAATTGTCATTCTTAACTCCTAAGGAGTCAATGATTCTCCCTATCCCAAAGAGTTTTATTCTTCTAGAGTATAATCTAGAAATATATTTAAACTTAAAAGATAAGAGGGCTCATCATGAGCTTGCTTACCATGATCATAGGGGAAAAATAGGCTGACATTACCAACACTGCTAAACAAACTAGGGTAATGGCTTATGATTGCAAACAATTATAAAACAATGGGTCTCATCACGAGCTAACTAGTTTAGTTCAATTATAACCAGTGAATGGCATTGTCAACTATTTGACTACCAAACCAAGAAAATGGTTTTTGGGAACAAAAAAATAATAAATAATAAATAATAAACATATATAAATGGGTTTATCTCTAGGTCAATAATTCTTAAAGAGATGGGATTCTGAATCATTGATGATTAAAAGGTAACCCTGTTGAGACTAGATGTTTGTTGGCAGCAATGGCCCTACCTATGACAAATGAGTATATTTTAAAAGCTAAGCTGTAAAGTGACCCGTGCTTTATCTCTACAACTAATTAAGGATTGATATAGAGTATTGAAACATTTTAATTTATGAGGAATTTTAAGAAAAATTACAGTTATATGATTTTTGCTTTTATTCAGACTAATGAACCTAGTCAAATATTCGAAAATAATAATAATAATAATAATACTGTCTTCTTAAATTATTTCTACTCTAATTTTAGGAAAATCTCATTCATATCAAACAAAGATAACTGGTTCTTCTCCTGTCTATCACCATTGTTGTGGTAAAAACACAACCCCCCATTATTGATGTGTTCACTTCAAATAATGGGGACCCGTGCTTTATCTCTACAACTAATTAAGGATTGATATAGAGTATTGAAACATTTTAATTTATGAGGAATTTTAAGAAAAATTACAGTTATATGATTTTTGCTTTTATTCAGACTAATGAACCTAGTCAAATATTCGAAAATAATAATAATAATAATAATACTGTCTTCTTAAATTATTTCTACTCTAATTTTAGGAAAATCTCATTCATATCAAACAAAGATAACTGGTTCTTCTCCTGTCTATCACCATTGTTGTGGTAAAAACACAACCCCCCATTATTGATGTGTTCACTTCAAATAATGGGGACCCTTTCTATAAAAATTTTAGCTAAACAACTTTTAGGATTTTGATTAAGTTAATTATCCTACACTTTTGTTAATTTTTCATTTTCTTTGGATTCTTGTTTTGATTGCTCTGTTAGAATCGATTTTTTATAACCTTCCCATTGATGCTTGTTTAACCTCATTTGGTCAACTGGTTCGTGAACGACACTCCGTTGAACTCTAATCATTTATGTCGCATGGGTTAAAAATGCATAAAATGTAAATATTCTATTTTTGTAAATAAATTAGTTCAATAATGCATTTATTTTAAATATTAACCCCTAGTTAGTTCTCACTAAAATTTTTATTATACAATCAAATCATGAAACATTGGGATTTTAGTAATTTACTCCAATTCTCAAATTAATTACTAATCTCAAAAAACCCAAAATGTCAAAGTGGCTATAGTTTAAATAGAAAAATAACCACTCCAAACAAACCCCACTTAATTTCATTTTATAACTTAAACAAACCCCATTAAGCTTCAACCGGAAATAAAATAAATAATAAAAATTTTACAATACGATCACGTCCATCACAAATTGCACTTTGCAAAATTCATAACAAATCAAGACCTCGACGAAATCCCTTCATGCGATGCGATCAAAGTTAAACCATGAATTTCATTTTAAAGTCATTCTCGCATTTATTCCGGATCCGATATGAGTACTAGCCTTATCTTATTAATTTATCAAGTCCACCGATATTGCAAGATTACAATGAACCTTCTAAAATAATGTGCGATGTAATGTTTTTATGCGATGCGATAATGCGACATCGCATATCTCCATTTTAACAAGCTCCTCAACTTAAACATTAGAGGATTTGCAATTGGAAAATGCAATGTGTTAAAAAAATTTAATACAAAGTTTTTTTCACCCCTTATGCCTCCCATACCTCCACTCACTCACCTTCACGTCACACTCACCTCACACTCCACTCACCATATCCCTCCATAAACTCACGTGGATGAATGAACGGATTTGGATTGATTTCAATGGTTTGTTTTATGGGTTTTTAGTTTGGATTGATTCCAATGGTTTGTTCATTAATTTTATTATTTTATATTATAATTATAATATTTATTACAATTTTAATATAATTTGAATTATAATATTAATTATATTTAAATTAACTTTTTAAAATCATTTGTATATTAATTTAATTTTGTAACTTAATTAATTTCTAATTAGATGATAATTAATTAGAATTAATTGTATATATTAGTTAGTTAATAATTTATTTAGAATTAATTATTAAATAATTAGAATTCTAATTTAGGATTAAATTTCCAATTAAAAATTTTGATTTTTAGCCCAACAACAGAAATTCCATAACTGTGCCAATTTTGACTCATCAATTTTGGAGGTTCATAAATTGAATTATACTTGGCCAAATTAGGCCCAGGATGGCTCATTGGAAAGATAAAATCAAGGAGAACATTTTTGAGGAGGTTTCATTAACATATTTGATCATTTATTAGGTCGAAAATTAGGCAGAAGATCAAGCTCCAAATTTCTAAAACAAAATAAATTTTCAGAGTTATTTTCTGTGTTTTCATTTGTCCTAAGCCTCTTCTAATTACAGATTCACTCATCAATAATATTCTTGGCCAATTAAACCATCCCAGGCATAAATAGAGAGCTTATATTTAATTTTCAATTATTTATTTAAATAGAATTTGATTGGATTTATTTTAAATACCAGAAATGATATTTTGATTTTATTAATTGCATCCTAATTTATTTTGATTTCTTTTTGCAAAAAAACAGTAGAAGAGGTATGGAGAAAAGATCTTAATCAATGAGAATGCTCCAACAATTAACAAATTGGAATTTTGAGCAAATAAAAGTGATTGGGCAGATTTTCTTCAACAACCTTTCATCTCAAGAATTCTTTTGCAAATATTATAAATAACAGATTGCAGAATGTAATAGATGCTACTCTCCTCTGCAATTCTTGAATTCTAAAAGCACTTTTATAATAGAGATTTAAAGTTGTAGATGGGAGGAGTGGGATCTCAGATCTAGAGATTATTAAAGTTTTTCTTCTACATTCTGAGTTATATATAATGAACAGAGTTTGCACTATTGTAGCTCTAGTTTTGAAAGCAGAAGCTCAAGCATTGTAAAGAACTATTAGAGACCGAAGCTGCAAAAATGGATTCAATAAATTGGTATTTTGAATACTATTATTTTAAATGTTGGTTTTATTTTATAATAACAAGAATTGTGTCAATTTACTTCTATATTTGTGCACTTTTGTCGGTATGGGTAATTTATCTCTATTTTATGTTGTTATTTGTCTCTACTCTTATGGGTTGAATTCTCATTTCTGAATAACTATTTACTCATAAATCTGTCTTTTAATATTGGATGAATAGATAGTGATATGTTGTGAACTTCTTGCGCATATTATTGTTTATGTTGGAAATAATACTGAGAGGGGGGTGAATCAGTATTATCTGGTCAATTATTTTATTTTTCAAACCCAGAACATATACGCTACTTCAGAGAAAACCACGTATATATGCAACTACAAATAAGGAAACCCGCGTATACCTTACAGACTTATAATTTAAAATATTCTACAGATGTTGAACATTAATATGTGCATCAGGATCATATAAACAGTAACCAGGAACAGAAAAATAGAGCAGAAGACAATCACACACAAGAAAACAAGATATAAGGTGGAAACCCAATGTGGGTGAAAAACACCTGCTGCAATATGTCTCTATCTTTTCAATTAGAAACTTCTTCTTACAATGATTTTGTACTGGTGCAGTCCTTTACCAGTACGCCCGCTGCTACCTGCAGAGAGCTACAACCCTCTCTCGTTTTCCAACTTCTCGTGGAAGGGAGCTACAACCCCCCTTAGTTCTTGTACTAGTTGAGATACTAGTACGCAGGCTACTACCTGCAGAAGACTACAACTTTCTCTTCCTTCCAGGGACCACGTTTCATAAATTTTCAGACTGGATCCACAAATAACATCAATCAAACATCAAGAATTTATGCATCAATCACCTTTTCACCAATCAAAACTGAATCAAAATAAACACTTCTCTAACGATTCTACCCAGATCATAATAACAGTAATCACACCCCGCTTCTGAACCCAGAACACTGTAGCAATAAACACAAGTAGCTAGAACATAAATCAAGAGATGTACACTACTTCACTATTCAGAAACCTGCGTACAGATCTATAAATTCATTCTTTCAAACATTCAGATATTAGTTAACCCAGATTATGAGATTTACAGATCAAGCGTGCACCACATATCACAGATCAAAATCATTTAGAGATACCACTATTCCAGCCTTAAGATTTTGACCCATCAATAGAACTTATCCTTCGCCTTGCGCTCAGGTTCCTTCTTCCTTCAGATCCAGATCTGCACCATAACCCAATCACAGTATTCTAGATCTAGCACTTTATCAGATATTCAATGATTCAGAAGATGCCTTGCCAAATGATCTCCTTCCTCTTTTATAGCCTTAGGCCTTTCACAATACCACGGACCAAAACCATAACAATTCAATACCATGGACCCAATACTTAGGATCAACACTTTTGGATGCAATACCACGGACCAAAACCATAGGATCAAAAACTGTCAGACTAATACCATGAACCAACCATAAGATTTCCCATGTGCGTGCGCTTTTCTCTGCATGAAAGTGCGTGAACTTTTCTCTGCATGAAAGGAAATTTTATCTACATGAAAGTGCATGAACTTTTCTCTTCATGAAAGGAAATTTTCTCTGCATGAAAGTGCGTGAACTTTTCTCTGCGTGAGAGGAACTTTTCTCTACATGAAAGTGCGTGAACTTTTCTCTGTATGAAAGGAACTTTTCTCTGCATGAAAGTGCATGAACTTTTCTCTTCATGAAAGGAACTTTTTTCTGCATGAAAGTGCGTGAATTTTTCTCTGCGTGAAATTCCACGAACCAGAAAATAACTTTTTTGCACTATAATTTATCATCTGAGATGAGTGGCTTGCCATCAAGGACAACATATGTATCATAATGCCAACAGTTTAATAATTCAAGTTACTGATTAAATGATCAAGATCATTCGGAGAACTTCTTCCTAAGTGTTATTGATTTATTATTTTAGTTTAAAGGTCTCAATAAGATATGTTTTGATATCCATAATGTCAGTTAATTGAACTATTTTATTAACATGATATTCATTATAAACAAGACATATTTCAATCCCAATATTATAAATACCTTCTCTTGGTTGGGTTAGATCTATATCTGCCTAATTGAGATAGGATTAAGATAGTTTCTTTTGCTTACATTTTAGAATAGGTTTGCATTTAGATTAATTTCTACATTCTTTTAAGTCCTCTTCCCAAATAGACAAACTTTAATAGTGGATTGGCTGAGCCCCAAATCAGCTTAAGGGTTACTCTCTTGCTTGATCAGGAAGAGGGTCGATCTGATGTCTCTTTTCCATTGGTGAATGAAAGACATATTTTAGAGCCATTGGAGATTGAGAGAAGGTAACTGGACCTAGTTGAACCAGTCAGAACCATGATTCCAAACGGAAAAGGAGTTGCTTTAAGGTTCGGACTGGGTGGTCATCCCCCATGTTGTTGATGGCCCTCCTTCTAGCGCCATTTGTTAGGAAATTAAATATTACGGAGCAATGGAACACATAAAATATTGCAGAAATATAAACACAGAAAACGCACAAAACAAGAGAGACACAGATATACGTGGTTCACCCAGTTTGGGCTACGTCCACCTCGAACAGCCAGTCCTTCCTTTATATTATCCAGCAAAATGAAGAGACACAACCTACAACAAACCCGTTGTAATATCCTCTGTTTTCTCTCACAGTCTCACCTCTCTGTTTCTCGCTCACACTGAATACACATCTATCTCCCACCCTTAAATACAATGCCCTCATACAAAGAGAGGGGTTGCCTTCTAGGGCAAAAAACCCTAAACTAAACATAAGTTCTACCGTCAGATCATCTGCCTAATGAACGGCCCAGATTGACTAGAAATTACTATACTTTTACAAGGCAATTTTACAATTGTTTTTAGCTTCGGGGCCGCTGCCCCGAAACCCCCCGCCAGGGGGGGGCTCCCAAAGGTCGCAGCCTCCCCCCCCTGGACCCCCCCTGCAGCGAATATTT
>APFE031136165.1:75202-104443 GCA_000404065.3 Pinus taeda | reverse complement strand
TCGTAACTTTAGCATATGATCTCCGTTTGACGCGTACAATAGCTCATTAGAAAGATCTATTCGAGCACTATCATTGTTGGAACAGCAACACTGGTCCATGATCCATGGACCCGTGTTGCCCCTGGGATCCCAAAAAACGTCGTTTAGGGCCTCAAAACGGCTCCGGAAGTTCAGGACCCGAAAAACTGCTAAAAATAGTAAGTTGTGCTACAATTAAGGAAACTGAAAATGCTGAGAAAGACAATGGTGGGGGTCCATGTGGACTTGGCAGGTGGCCACCAATATCCACCTGGATCAAATAGCTCCTCTTAGAATTGGTTTTAGTTTGGCCTTCTTGAATACTCTAAATATGTTTTGTTGGGCTGTATAAATCTTCTACATGCATCCAAATTTCCCTATTCATTAAGTAGTCATTTTAACTGCTTAATTATTAGGAATCCCCTTACATTCTTCTACCATAATTCTTGAAAAAAGCTAAGTCATTCTGTCAGCCTGGAAGTTGAAACTTTCAAAAGGGACCCTATGAGTGAGGCCTTTAATCATGATTAGGGATTGTCATTGATTGTCAACCACCCCCAATTAAAACCATAAATCTGGCCATTGTGCTTCAAAGGTTGTTGTTCAGTGACAGGTGAATAGTGTTAAACAAAACCTTGTAACAACTGATGGAGCCCCCTCTAGTTCAAGGGCCAGCTTGAACCTAAAGGCTGGTTGAATTGGTTTCTTGGCATAGTTTTTGTAGCCAAGGATTGCCTACGTGAAATAGGTAAAAAACCATTGACCTCCAATTTCATGTTATGTTGATCCTTCGGATTGTACTGGCTTGTGTTCTCCCATTCTGGACTCCTCACCTGTTGTGAATGAGGGTCAAGTTGTCAGCGGAGTTGGTGTTATGCAGCCAACTTGCGCCATCCTTCATGGTCAGTGTGTTCAAGAGTGACATACTCCGCTGACATACTTGACCCTCATGGTCAGTATGTTCAAGAGTGACATACTAACTTTCATACAAAATACATGATATATGTTTCTTTTCATTTCCCCCTACTATTTATAGCGAGTACCTCTTTATTTTTAATCTCAATCTTGTGGAGGATACCATATACTTGTCGTATAAGTTCATTCTTCATATGAATCCATCCTAGTATTTTTAATGAGCCCCGGGAAGGAGTAGCTCGGTCTTGTCAGGGTGACAAATCCTTCGTCGTTTTAGTTTTACAAGTCCGACAGAGGGGTAACTCAACATCTTTTTCATGTTTAGAGAGTTTGAAAAAGAGGTGAAAAGAAAAATCCATATGCTCCTTTCCGTAGATAGTCTCTTCAGTATGAAAAGGTAGAAAACAATACTCAAGAAATCCTCTTAGCCATGTTCAACTAAGGTATTACTTTTTCTTAGATAATCTATCTCAGTCTGGAAAAGGGTTAAAATTATGCTGAATAGATGCCTTTTCATTTACTTTAACGAGTTCAAAATAGAAGTGCTCGATAATATTTTCATATTTTGGGAGTCTAAAAAGAGTTGAAAGAGGACTCCACCTGGAGGAACGAGTGGTATAAAAGTATAGCAACTGGTTTCGGTCATGATGGAACTGCTCAAAAAATTTAAAGGTCAAGGGGATAGCTAATAAGACCACTCATCACATATTTTCGTCAGGGAAGGGTAAAACAACCAAGTGAAAGTGTATGATCGGCCAAAGATATGGTGACAATGAAATGAAAAAACTAAGGCTCATCTAGCAAAAATAGGTTGATAAAAACAACAATCATGAGAGGTAAAGTGGGAATGGTTTCATTTTTACACAAGCTTGTAATACGGGAAATTATTCTTTAGGATACTTGAAGATGGTTTCATTTTTTCACAATCTTGAAACAAGAGAAAAAACTATGTTGCAATTTGGTTTCATTTTTACACAAGCTTGAAACAAAGACAAACAATGCTTGAGATTAGCTTCAGTTTTAAACAAGCTTGAAATAAAGAAAAATTATTCTTAAGATTTGTTTCATTTTTACAAAAGCTTGAAACAAAGAAAAACTATGTTTGAGATAAGTTTGCATGCCCCCAACATAATGATTCAGTTTGAGGTACATTCCCCCAAACTTCATTTCATTCACCTAAGTAGACTACTGGTTACAAATAGGTGGATGGAATCAAGGTTCATTTATGAGATCAAGTGAAAGAATCGACTGGGAATTTATGAGATATTATCAAAGACTCGAATTGGAAGGGGATTTATTTCATTTTTTAATGAGCTTGACACAAGAAAATAACAATGCTCATAACACCTTGTTTCATTTTTTAAGGAGCTTGACACAAGTAAAGGAACTCTGCTCCGAGAACCTTGATTCTTTTTTTAAGGAGCTTGACACAAGACAAGGAACTCTACTCTAACACCTTGTTTCATTTTTTAAGGAGCTTGACACAAGTAAAGGAACTCTTCTCTAAGAACCTTGATTCATTTTTTAAGGAGCTTGACACAAGTAAATGAACTTTGCTCCAAAAAATCCTAATTATGGACCATAAGAGGCCATGGCTTCCAAGATGTTCTCATTATATGGGAGAACAATTCTCTAGAAGAGATACATGTCAAGGGATCTAATCGAAATATCAGGCTCCAATACCCCTGGTACATGATTCACTATGTTACTAACTAGACCATAAATAGACGTGGGCATGGTGTTGGTCGGATAAATCGATCATGTGGACAAGGCCGATCTCCCTAGTATCAAAATATAGTCTAGCAACAAACAAACAAACAAACCTATCTTTCTCTAGACACATGTGATTTATAAATATACTACAAGGGTGTTAAAATCCTACCTTAGATCCAATGCTTTTTCGTAGTATTCATCCTTCAATCGTTCAAAAGTTACCTTTAAAGACCTAAAATCACAAACAAGAAAACATTAAATAGCATCTGCATAGCAAATATCATAAATCATGTCTATTATGGTGATCAAGGAATCCATAAAATAAACCATGGATCAACAGCTTATTGAGAAAAACAAACTTATTTGTATTAACTTAGAAGTAGAAGAACCTTACAATCTTTTCAGCCTTGATGTTGAACAAGCTCTTCCTAGGGTCTGAAATAGGAATTTCCTTTACTTTCACAAGCCTTGCACTCTTCTAAATGAGATCTTAGACGTATGTAATCTCTCCTCATATAGACTCAACTAAAGAAGACTAAGTTCTAGCAACATTTCACCTCAAAAATATTCAGCTTTCTCACCTCCCAAGTAACCAGCCCAATGCTTCATTTTATAGTGCAGAGGGAGGAGGTTATAGGTCCACCTATGAAGGGATAGAATCCTCCTTCAAAGGGATAAGCTCCTCACATCAAGGGGTTAGCTCCTTAAGGTATGGGATGCATGAACCTTAAGAGAGAGAACTTGCCACCTCAAGATTCCTTCCAGAAGCTTCTAGAAATGACTGAAAGTGAGTTTTTTAGAATATACTCGCGCCTTTTTAACTTTTACAGGGGTCCGCACCCATAACACAGAGACAATGCATTCATATGTGTAGGAGACTTGACCATTACGTGCGGGACCGTAGGTAATGCAAAGAGAAAGTGCGAAACCAGAGTTTTAAAGACTTTGAGGGCTTTTCTCTTACTTTCCAGGCTTGATATGGGGAACTGATGTTTTAGACTTGCAGAGGAGGCAAGTATGAGTGGTAATGGACTCACATAGATTGTAGAATGTCAAGGTGACAATTTTTAGTGCAACAGATTTCCCCCTAAAGTGTGAAGCCTGTAATAGATGAAGATAGAGTCTATCATTTTGAAGAGTGAAGGACTTTATCATTTCAAGGATCATCTTGTGGACACCCCAGTCGGAACCTATAAAAAAATTCAATGCAAAATATATATATGTAGACATATCATCGCTCAGGTAGGCATTCCCATACTCAGATCAAAACTGACTAAAAAACTAACTAAATTGTTCTGATACAGGAATGATTTTGTAATACATCAAGAGTATAGACATGTGTAGACACAGTATGGGTGCAACCATCTATTTAGAATAGTCCAATGTATAATGAATAACAAAATTCCTCACAACCTGGATAGTAGAAACTAGATCCAGGGTCTTGATTCCCGCTTCCCGAACTAGTACGATTGTATCCATGTGAATGAATGTGTCGAAGTCGAACATAGTAGAAACCACTTCATTACCAGTCAATGATGTGAACTACTAACGAGTGTGAGAGAAACCACCAGTAATCTCAATGGCTCTCAAAGTACCCAGTACAATTCATGCAATGTGAATAAATGAGTCAAAGCCAAACATGTCATAGAATCATTCGATCAATGGTCAATGATGCAACCTATCGTCGAAGGCGAGAAAACTGCCATTAGGGCATGCAACTTTCAAGGTACTGATGATTTCTAGATCAACTTCCTAGATAATGAGCTAAAGCCGATAGAAAGTGATCCGTCATAGACAAGCCCACAACACGAAATCATAGATCAAGTTTAGAAATATATTGGCAAGGACTGACTCAGGGATGGTCAAAATGGATGACAAATATCTTGTAGATGAATGGTTTGTTTGAACTATTTTCTTGAACACATAACGACACTTTAGATGCCTTGGTGACAATTGACCCAAAGCTAATACCCAGAAAGAAGTTGAAGACTTTCAATGTGGTTTGATTAACTGTTAGACAAAGGATTTTCCCAACTCAGGTGAACAAAAAGTGTCATGTTCAAGAGTGGTTAACGGTTTTTTTACAAAACAAAGTGTAACAAACAGGCTCATTTTTCTCTATTTTACCCCACCATTTCTAGCAAGTACCTCTTTATTTTTGACAAGCTTGAGGAGGATAACATTTACTTGTTTATAAGCTCATCCTTCGAATGAGTCCAACTTAGTTTAAAATTCAAACCCTAAGAAGGAGTGGTATGTTTCTGTTTAAAATGGAACAGGTCCTTTAACTGTTAAATTTTAACGAGTCCAGTATAGGAAAAACTCGGTGTTTTTCAATTTTAGAGAGTTAGAAGAAAAACTTAAGAAAACTCCATGGGGATCATTTTTAGTAAAATAACCCCTCACGTCCGAAAAAGGATAAAATAATACAGGAGGGATGACATTTCCAATACTTTAATGAGCTGGAAAAGGCAAGCACTCGACAATCTTTTCATGTTTAACGAGTCCGAAAAGGGTTTAAAGAGGACTCTATTGACCGTAATTAGTCAATGTATACCTTTTTCATAAATAGTCCATTTCAGTCCATAAAAGGGGTAAAATTATACTGAAGGGATGATTATTCATTTATTTTAATGGGTTCGAACAATCAAGTGCTTGACAATCTTTTCAATTTTTGAGAGTCTGAAAAGGGCCTAAAGAGGACTCCAATGCTTTGATTTTCTTTAAATTTGTGTCCCTCAAGCCTGAAAAAAGTATAAAATAATACTCGAGAGAACTGCTTGACCATTACGATCAAGGAGTACTTTTCATAATTAGTGGCCTCAATCCAAAAAAGTAGAAAAGTGATCGAAGACATGTCGTTTCATAACCAGTATTGAACCTGAAACAACAAAAGTCCAACGATCTTTTCATGTTTATATGGTCAGAGAAGAGCTGAAAGTGGACCGCATTTTAAATTCATTTAATGAGTCAAAAAGGGAAAAACTCGACAATCTTTTCATATTTTACGAGTCAGAAAAGAGCTTAAAGAAGACTTATCCTAGAGGAACGAGTGGTATAAAGGGTCGCAACTGGTTCCGGCAATGGTGGAACTGCTCAAAACATGTAATGGCTAAGAGGCTAGCTAATAAAACCACTCATCGTTGCGGTCCCTGAGGAAAGGTAAAACAACCAAGTGAAAGCATATGATCAACGAAAGAGATGGTGGTGATGGAATGAAACAACCAAGGCTCATCTAGCATATTTCAGCGGATAAAAATGGCAATCACGAGATGTAAATCGGGTATGGGTTCATTTTTACACAAGCTTGAACCATGGGGAACTATACTCGGTGGTAAGTTCATTTTTTAATGAGCTCGAACCATGCGATAATATATTCTCGGTTTTTTAGTTTTTATTTTAATGCAAGCTAGTAACGACAAAACTAAAAAAAAAAAAACCTAGAAAAGAAAAAACTAAAAAGCTAGAAAAGCTAAAAATCTAAAAAGCTAAAAAGCTAAAAATGAATTTGAAAAAGGTTTGCATGCCCCCAGTATGGTGACTCAAATCAAGGTACATGCCCCCAAGCTTCATTGCATTCAACGAGGTGGATGGAATGAAGGTTCACTTTCAAGGGAGTTGTTTCATTTTTTAATGAGGTTGACACAGTAAATGAACTATCCTCATAACCCTTGTTTCATTTTTTAATGAGCTTGACACAAGACAAGGAACTATGCTTACGACCCTTGTTTCATTTTTTAATGAGCTTGACACAAGACAAGGAACTATGCTCCATAACCCTTGATTCATTTTTTACCGAGCTTGACACAAGACAAGGAACTATGCTCCAGACACCCGATTTCATTTTTTAACGAGGTTGACACAAGAACAAACTATCCTCAAGACACATGGTTTCATTTTTTAACGAGGTTGACACAGGAACAAACTATCCTCGATACACCCGGTTTCATTTTTTAACAAGGTTGACACAGGAACAAACTATCCTCGAGACTCCTTGTTTCATTTTTTAACGAGGTTGAGACAAGATCAAACTATCCTTGGAACTGGTTAGGAATCAGAAAACGACTGTACAGCCTGATATGAAATTTCAAAGGGACTCAAAGGCATCGCACCATCAAATGAATCCACCTCAGAATCGGAAGATATGATCCAAGGATCATCAAAAGTAACAGTATTCGATGAAATCATATGAATATTTGCAATAGATGGCGATACATTAGGAGGAGGGAAGGAAAAAGTTCCTAGTAAACCAAAATATTTAATCAAACCTACGCCAACATCTTTGTAAGGGATAGTCATTTTACCGATGTGCTAAATACTATCTGTAAAGGCTGGGTCAGATGAGAAATAAATCAGCTGGTCTATTGTAACAATCTTTCTGTTATGAGGAAGCCTGATAAGCCGAAAGACCGATGAAACAATAGCACTCATAGAATAAGACCAACTGCAACCCAGGAGAAGGTTGTAATCTAGAGGGGCATCAACTACTTCCACATCTAGATTTACGGTTTTGTCTTCGACCCCTATATGTAAATCCTATAAAATTCCAAAAGGATGGAACCCTCTGCCATCAAAAGCCTTTAGAATTGTTGGAGACTGATTAAGTGTGGGAGAACCAAGTGATTTCCAACACTGGATCGATAAAAATGAATTTAGAAGCCCCTTCATCAATCACGGTATGAAAGGAAGGTCTGCTTTTAACTAAACTAGAATCTGGAAAGCCATTTGATGAGGTAGGTAGGGTGTACTATTCTCTAAATTGAAGATTATTAGGTTTGAATCCTGAATATCAATAGCTCCTATAGCAGACAATAGTAATTAACGTTGTGTTGGGCATGATTGCAGCACTTCCAAAGCTGACATTGCTGAAGGGGAAATAACTAAGTCTTCAACAATGTTGTAGTTCTGAACAGCTCTCACATGCGGATTGAAAGCTGATTTCCGAAGTACACCTTTAGCAAGCGGTTTGATTACTAAGTCAGGGTTGGGTTTCTCGATCTGTAGTGAACCGAAACCAGGTGGAGGTGTAGTTGATGTGTATGAATTAGAAGATTCTTCTTCTTTACCACCAACAGGATTTTTACTACCATAATCTTGCAATCGCGTCGCAATCCTGACATGAGACATCATCATATTGGGTTCTTCTGAGGCATTCAAGGAAGAAGCAACCATCTTACTATCTTGAGTAGGAAAAGGATCCTTCAAGACAGCAGGTGTTTGAGAAACTTTAACGAATTTTAAAACCTCTGCTCGATGTGGGAATTCTTTGATAAAATGATCCTCGTCGCAAATGAAACAAGGATAGAGAGGTTTACGTTTTTTGTTAGTAGATTCATTTTTATTTGTTTTATCTTTTGAATTTTGTTTGTTTTCCTTCTTCCCCTTCTCTTTACTACCGGATTGTGATATGGCATAGATGATTCTACAACATGGACGTCGGTAGAAACTTCAGTGGAAGAATCTCCTTTCGGGGAATTAGGTAAAGTTATTATAGGAAAAGAATTCTTTGAATATTTCTTCTTACTTTTAGTACTAACTGAACTAATCATACCATCAGCAGCATGAGACCCTGAAGGAGCTGTAGTTATTTGACCATGTTTTGAAGATCAAGGAATTTTTCATGTAAAGTACCTGATTTCATATAGACGAGGTCAAGGTACTAAGCCTGAACAATGACTTTCACTTCAGTGACAACTCCTCCCTTAGCTACATCTTCAGTGATTTTAGGTAACAATGATTTAATGAACCATTCCGCTAAAATTTGATCTGGAATGAAAACTTTCACTAAACACCTTCTACGTCGCCATTCATAAATATGATCATAAATATATGTGGACTTGGATTTTTTCAGTGAGGTTAATAGTTTCATGCCATTGTCGTATCTAACAGGCAACTGAAAGTGAGTTAAGAAAGCAGTAGCTAACTGATTGAAATTATTAAAAGGGGCTCGTGGTAACTCAATGTACCATTTGGTGGCAACACCAATAAGTGTTCATTGGAAAAGATGCAATTGAATTGAATCATCAATGATTGAATTATATGCACACCAGAGGTGATAAGTCATGACATGATTTAATGGATCCTCTCCTGACTTACCTTCGAATTTCGAGATATCACTGGGAAAATTACTAGGCATTGGCGACCAATATGAAAGATAGTAAATCAGATCGTTCGTAAGGCATGACAAATCAGGTAAATCCAAAGTTGCAATAAATGTTGGCATTATTATACGTATGTTGTACTTGATGGCAACCCACTCATCTCAGATGATAAATTATAGCGCAGAAAAAAGTTCACACACTTTCATGAAGAGAAAAGTTCCTTTCATGCAGAGAAAGGTTCATGCACTTTCATGCAGAGAAAAGTTCCTTTCATACAAATAAAAGTTCACACACTTTCATGAAGAGAAAAGTTCCTTTCATGCAGAGAAAATTTTACGCACTTTCATGCAGAGAAATGTTCCCTTCATGTAGAGAAACGTTCACGCACTTTCATGCAGAGAAACGTTCATGCACTTTCATGCAGAGAAAAGTGCACGCACATGGGAAATCTTATCGTTGGTTCATGGTATTTAGTCCTTGGTATTTGAACCTATGGTTTTGGGCCATTGTATCTCGTCGTAAGTGTTGATCCCAAGTATTGGGTCCATGGTATTGAATTTTTATGGTTTTTGGTCTATGGTATTGTGAAAGGCCTAAGGCTATAAAATAGGAAGGAGATCATTTGGCAAGGCATCATCTGAATTATTAAATATCTGATAAAGTGCTAGATATGGAATATTGTGATTGGGTTATGGTGTAGATATGGATCTGAATGAAGAAGGAACTTGACCACAAGCAGAAGGATAAGTCCTATTGATGGGTCAAAATCTTAAGGCTGGAATAGTGGTATCTCCATATGATTTTGATCTGTGATATGTAGCACAAGCTTGATCTATAAATCTGATAATCTGGGTTAACTAATATTTGAATGTTTGAAAGAATGAATTGATAGATTTGTACGCAAGTTTATAAATAGTTAAGTAGCGTACATCTCTTTATTTATGTTCTAGCTGCTTCTGTTTATTGCTACAGTGTTCTGGGTTCAGAAGTGGTGTGTGATTACTGTTATTATGATCTGGGTACATTCGTTAGAGAAGTGTTTATTTTGATTCAGTTTTGATTGGTGAAAAGGTGATTGGTTGATGCAGAAATTCTTGATGTTTGATTGTTGTTATTTGTGGATCCAATCTGAAAATTTATGAGACGTGATCCCTGCAAGGAAGAGAAGGTTGTAGTCTTCTGCAGGTAGCAGCTTGCGTACTAGTATCTCAACTAGTACAAGAACTAAGGGGGTTGTAGCTCCCTTCCAGGAGAAGCTGGAAAATGAGAGAGGGTTGTAGCTCTCTGCAGGTAGCAGCCTGCGTACTGGTAAAGGACTGCACCAATACAAAATCATTGTAAAAAGAAGTTTTCTTAATTGAAATAGATAGAGACATATTGCAACAGGTGGTTTTCACCCACATTGGGTTTCCACCTTATTATCTTGTTGTTCTTGTGTGTGATTGTCTTCTGCTCTATTTTTCTATTCCTGGTTACTGTTTATATGATCTTGATGCACAGATTAATGTTCAACATCTGTAGAATATTTTAAATTATAAGTTTGTATGGTATACGCAAGTTTCCTTATCTGCAGTTGCATATATACATGGTTTTCTCTAACTAAAGTAGCGTATATGTTCTGGGTTTGAAAAAGAAAATAATTGGCTAGATAATACTGATTCACACCCCCTCTCAGTATTATTTCCAACAATTGGTATCAGAGTGGGTCCTTCAGAAGAAGCTTGATCGCTTGAAGGAAGATCTACCATCATGAGCAACTACGAGAGAGAAGCAACAATTAGGCCACCAATTTTAGATGGGACCAACTTCTTCTACTGGAAGGTAAGAGTTACAACCTATCTTCAATCTCTTGGTACAGAAGTTTGGGATATCATAGATACAGGGTACACTTTTCCATCAGCAACTCCTACAAATCTGGCTAAGAAAAAGCAGTTTGAAACTAATGCAAAGGTTGTCAATACTCTATTAGGATGTCTATCTCAATCAGAATTCGTCAAGGTTATGCAGTATAAAACCACAAAAAAATATGGGACAAGATTGTTCTGAGCTATGAAGAAGATGAACAGGTAAAAAGAGAAAAACTTCAAACCCTCAGAATTCAATATGAAAATCTCAGAATGTACAATGATGAAAGTGTGGCTAACTATTTCCTACGCATAGATGAGATTGTTAATTGTAATGAAAAATTTGGGTGAAGAAATAAAAGAGGTTGTTGTGGTTGAAAAGGTTCTGAGATTTTGTCTTCTAAGTTTGAATCAAAAGTTTCTACAATAGAAGAAAAGGAGAATCTACAGAAAATTACCATGTCGCAACTACACGGAATTCTAACCGCTTATGAAATGAGGAAAGGGGGACCATCAGACAGAAGATATGCCGCATTCAAGGCCTCAAGAAAAGGAGATTCTTATGACTCGGGACATATGTCAGAAGAAGAGTAAGAATCAAATTTTGTCAAGAACCTTCAACGGGGTGCTGGAAGATTTAGAGGTAAGTTACATTTCAAATGTTTAGCTTGTGGAAGAGTCGGTCACTATGCTGCCAAGTGTCCTCATAAAGGTAAGGAACCTATTACATGGAACAAGAAACAAACTGTAAATAAGAAAAGATATTACACTCATGAAGGCAGTGATGGATTTTCAAATAGTGATGAAGATGAACAAGGTAATAAGTATAGAATTTTAATGGCTTTTGAAGATGATGGTCTCATGGATGCTATAGATGAAGAAGGTCTTTATGAAGATATTTCTAAACTCAAAATTTGTTTAGAAGAGAAAAATATGATTATTGATATTCTGCAATTCCAATTGGCTGAAAGTGAAAAACATCATGAAAAGTTAGAATGTGAAATAGTGGGACTTAGAAAAGAGATTGAGAAAACTAAAGCTCTTAATCTTAGCTTTGTTAAAGATCTTAAACGTTAGATGAGATTATCAAAGTACAACGTTCTCCACTAATCAAGACAGGTCTGGGATATAATGAAGAAGCATCTAAAGCACAAAAGCCATCCACCTCCAAATGTTATATTGATGCAGCAAGGAGAAGTGAACAAATTGACAATCAACAGCAAAGGCACAACACTGCTCACCAGGTAAATCAGGGACATTTTTCTTGAAGAATGAACATAAATCACTAAGTAAATCAATGGCAATCTTCTTCAAGGATAAACAGAAGCTACAACAGACCATAGGTAAATCATTCTCAATTTTCCTCAAGAATGAATGTCAATGAAAACTACAATCGTTCGGTCCGCAGGGTTGATAATCGTAGGAATTTCTTCAATGGCCAATGTTTCTCTTCTCACAAATTTGGACACAAATCAGCTCAATGTGTTGCCTACAAAACTATCATGACTAGAGAAACTCAAAAACAGAGGAGTATGAATGGGATCATGAAAAGGAACTACAATAACTTTTTTGCTCTTGAAAATGAAATAGAATGTTCTATTTGTAATAATTTTGGTCATGAAGATTTTGAATGCAGGAGTAGGTTTCGGCAGGCAACTAAGAAGGAGCAAGCCTCAAATATCAAAACATGGAGAATGAAAGAACCACAACCAGAAAGATGTGGTATAGCCTTATATGCAGAAGGGCAAGAAAATCAATGGTACATCGACAGTGGATGTTCAAAACATATGACAGGTGATAAAGAAAAACTTCAGTCATATAGTGCCTTGGAGGAGGAGAAGAAGGTCTCATTTGGAAATGACACCCCTACACTTATAAAAGGTAAGGGTTATGTTCTTTTAAAATAAATGGTCAAAGTAGGAAATGTTATGTATGTTGATGGCTTAAAGCATAATCTATTGAGTGTCAGCCAGATATGCGAACAAGGAATAGAGGTAATATTTCGATCAAATGGATGTAGTGTTCATGATCTTGATATAGGAGAAACAGTGATCAAAGGCATAAGAACTCCAAATAATTTATACATATTCAAAGAAGGACAACAACAATGCTATCTTAGCAAGAATGATGAACATTGGCTATGGAACCGAAGGTTGGGGCATCTAAGCTTCTCACAGATAAGAAAAGCATGCAAATACCAGGAAGTTTGTGGCCTTCCAGACATCAGAATTCCAGATAATACAATATGCAAATCATGTCAGTTTGGTAAGAAAGCCAGAACTAACTTCCCTGAGAAGGAAGGATCAGCTAGCAGGCCAGTTGAGCATGTCCATACTGATGTATGTGGTCCATCTAGGAAAAGGTTGCCTCAGGAAGAAGAATACTTTATATTATTCATTGACGACTATTCAAGGATGGTTTGGATAGGACTGATGAAACACAAAGATGAAGCCTTCGAAAAATTAAAATCCTTCAAAGCTTTGGTTGAAAACAAATCAAATCACAAAATTAAATGCCTCAGGTCTGATAGAGGTGGGGAGTTTACCTCAAATGAATTTTTTGATTTTTTTTGAAGAACATGAAATAAGAAGATAATTCTCTACAGCCAGGACTCCTCAGCAAAAGGAGTAGTTGAAAGGATGAACAGAATGGTTCAACAAATGGCTCGTGCTATGCTTGATGAGTCTGGAACTCCCACAACTTTCTGGGGTGAAGCTGCATTTGTTGCAGTTGTTATTCTCAACAAAAAAAATGTCTGGGTGAACAGCACTCAACCCCCTCATGAGCTCTGGTATGGTGAGACTCCTTCGGTAAAATATTTCAAAATTTTTGGAAGCAAATGCTATATCAAAAATACTGATGAACATCTTGGTAAGTTTGAACCTAGAGAAAATGAAGGCATTCTCCTTGGTTACTCTCCCCACAGCAAAGCATACAAGTGTTATAATAAAAGGCTTGGAAAAATTGTTGAAAGTATTGATGTAGTGGTTGATGAAGAAGAAAACACTCCTAGGCAGGTAAGATCTGAAGATTTCGAAGATGATGAGGACAATCCATCAACATCAAATCAGATTCGTGATGAAGAAGAAACCCATGAGGATCCTGAAGAACAAATAACGATAGAAGAAAAGACTCCATCTAGGTACGTTCAGAAGAATCATCCAAAATCTCAAATTTTGGGGCAAAAAGGGGCAGGAATACAAACAAGAACAATTGCAGAAGCTTCAATCTATTTGGCATTACTTTCCTCCACTGAACCACATAATGTAAGAGAGGAATGCAAAGATAAATGATGGGTCAAGGCAATGGATGAAGAACTTGAGCAGATCGAAAAGAATAACACTTGGGAGTTGGTTCCTAGTCCAAAAGATAAGAATGTCATAGGGACAAAATGGATCTTAAAAAACAAGTTGAATGAAAATGGGGAAGTGATTAGAAACAAGGCTAGACTTGTTTGTAAAGGGTATGCTCAACAAGAAGGAATATACTTTGAAGAAACTTTTACTTTCGTTGCTAGACTTAAGGTCATCAAAATGTTCCTTGCTCTCTCTAGCTTTCAGAAGTTCAAAGTATTCCAAATGGATGTGAAATCAGCCTTTCTGAATGGAGACTTAGAAGAAGAAGTGTACATTGAGCAGCCAAATGGATTCATCCTTGGTAATGACACAAATCTTGTATGCAGACTAAAGAAGGCTCTCTATGGTCTCAAAAAGGCTCCAAGGGCTTGGTACTATCGTCTGTACAAATACCTTCATCAACAAGGTTTTTCAAAAGGATCAGCAAATAGCAATCTTTATATAAAAATTGAAAATAAAAAATTGCTAATACTTGTTGTGTATGTAGATGATATCATCTTTGGCAGCAATGAAGAAGCTATGAGTCAAAACTTTTCCTTGGTGATGCAGAAGGAATTCGAAATGTCTTTCCTTGGAGAACTGACATATTTTCATGGTTTACAAATCCAACAAAATAAAGGCGGTATATTTTTATCTCAAACCAAGTATCTCAAGCAGATATTGAAGAAGTATGGCATGGAAGATTTGAAACCATTATGCACTTCTATGGTCACAGGATGCAGCCTCAGTGAAAATGATGAATTAGCAGCAGTGCATCAACCAACCTATAGGTCCATGATTGGAATTATGCTCTATTTAATAGGTACCCAACCAGACATCATGCATGCAGTAGGAATGGTTGGAATATTTCAAGCAAATCCTAAGGAAACTCATCTTTAGGCAATAAAGAGAATTTTCAAGTATCTTCAAGGAACTCAAAACTATGGCCTATGGTATCCTGGAGATGTGGATCTCAGTCTTCATCCTTATATAGATGCAGATTGGGCTAGAAGCATGGATGACAGAAAAAGCACTACTGATGGTGCATTCTTTATGGATTCCAGATTAGTAACTTGGTTCAGCAAGAAAAAGAGTTCTATTGCATTATGTACAACTGAAGCAGATATGTGGTTGTTGCATCCTGCTGCACTCAACTCCTTTGGATGATGCAAACCTTGCAGGATTTTCAAATCACTTGTATATCACCTATCTCCATCTTATGTGATAATACAAGTGAAATCAGCATATCAAAGAACCTAGTCATGCATTCAAAGACTAAGCACATACCGATCAAGTATCATTTTCTCCGGGAACAAGTGCTGGAACAAAAGGTCAAATTGGAATGTGTTCCCTCCAAGGAACAAGTTGTTGATATTTTCACCAAACCATTGCCCAAGGAGACATTTGAATACCTCAAACAGAAGATGGGGGTTGTTGATGCATCATCCTGCTGTTGAATCTTGTCTGTTGCACACAGATGGATACACGTACATTTGCCAGTCTATGTGGGTCGAATGGGTCTATCAGAGATCATCTAGCACAGGTTCAGGGGGAGCATATATTCTTCTAATGATGCATTGTTGGCATTATCTTAGAAGTCCTTGGTTTGATTTCTCAAGAGTTTCCTAGTGGAGTATCAATGTGTGCTAGTCTGAAGGTTGATTCTGCTGATAGTTGTTATTGTCTCTATGTCATGTACTTCTTTTCATATCAAGGTCATGTAATGGCCTATTTTGGTTTCCCCACTATCCCTGGGATGAATTACTTTTGTCTATCTTGTGTATTCCCACTTGGATGGGAGATGGATGTTGTATGAGTCTTGATGATAGGAAGGTTAATTATAATGTACAGAGTCATGTTCTTTCTTGTAGAACATCCTTCTATAGACAACATTTCAGCACAGAGCATATACAAAGCAGGAGCTCGTTCAGAGTTTTCAGCGGGTACTCAGGGGGAGTATGGTAGTCCGCCCCTTTGCCCTTGATGTCAAAGGGGGAAAGTGATTGGTTGTTGTTTCCATACAGTCCAAAGGCGGAGATTGTTGGAATTATGATACATATGTTGTACTTGATGGCAACCCACTCATCTCAGATGATAAATTATAGTGTAGAGAAAATTTCATGCACTTTAATGAAGAGAAAAGTTCCTTTCATGCAAAGAAAATTTCATGCACTTTCATGCAGAGAAAACTTCCTTTCATACAGATAAAAGGTCACACACTTTCATGAAGAGAAAAGTTCCTTTCATGCGGAGAAAATTTCATGCACTTTCATGCAGAGAAACGTTCCCTTCATGCAGAGAAAAGTTCATGCACTTTCATGTAGCAAAAAGTTCATGCACTTTCATGTAGAGAAAAGTGCACGCGCATTGGAAATCTTATGGCTGGTTCATGGTATTTAGTCCTTGGTATTTGAACCTATGGTTTTGGGCCATGGTATCTCATCATAAGTGTTATCCCAAGTATTGGGTCCATGGTATTGAATTTTTATGGTTTTTGGTCCGTGGTATTGTGAAAGGCTTAAGGTTATAAAAGAGGAAGGAGATAATTTGGCAAGGCATCATCTGAATTATTGAATATTTGATAAAGTGATAGATCTGGAATACTGTGATTGGGTTATAGTGCAAATCTGGATCTGAATGAAGAAGGAACCTGAGTGCAAAGAGAAGGATAAGTTCTATTGATGGGTCAAAATCTTAAGGCTGGAATACTGGTATCTCTATATGATTTTGATCTGTGATATGTGGCACATGCTTGATCTATAAATCTAATAATCTGGGTTGACTAATATCTAAATGTTTGAAAGAATGAATTTATTGATCTGTACGCAGGTTTCTGAATAGTGAACTAGCGTACATCTCTTGATTTATGTTCTAGCTGCTTCTGTTTATTGCTACAGTGTTCTGGGTTCAGAAGTGGGGTGTGATTATTGTTATTATGATTTGGGTACAATCGTTAGAGAAGTGTTTATTTTGATTCAGTTTTTATTGGTGAAAAGGTGATTGGTTGATGCAGAAATTCTTGATGTTTGATTGATGTTATTTGTGGATCCAGTCTGAAAATTTATGAAACGTGATCCCTGGAAGGAAGAGAAGGTTGTAGTGTTCTGCAAGTAGCAACCTGTGTACTAGTATCTCAACTAGTACAAGAACTAAGGGGGTTGTAGCTCCCTTCCAAGAGAAGCTGGAAAATGAGGGAGGGTTGTAGAGCTCTGCAGGTAGCAGCCTGCGTACTGGTAAATGACTACACCAGTACAGAATCATTTTAAAAAGAAGTTTCTAATTGAAAAGATAGAGACATATTGCAATAGGTGGTTTTCACCCACATTGGGTTTCCACCTTATATCTTGTGTTCTTGTGTGTGATTGTCTTCTACTCTATTTTTCTGTTGTTGGTTATTGTTTATATGATCCTGATGCACAGATTAATGTTCAACATCTGTAGAATATTTTAAATTATAAGTTTGTATGGTATATGCAGGTTTCTTTATCTGCAGTTGCATATATACATGGTTTTCTCTAACTGAAGTAGCATATATGTTATGGGTTTGAAAAAGAAAATAATTGAACAGATAATACTGATTCACCCCCCCTCTTAGTATTATTTCCAACAATAAATGGTAACTGACGGTTAGGGTCGTGAAAACCTTGAGTAATGAGACCAGTTCCAAGAGGAGGATATCCAAGATGAACTGGAATCGGATTTGCATTAGGAATGTTATAACCTCCTGGAAAACCAGGATTAACTAGACCAAACTAAGGTTGTTGAGGCTGTTGATAAATATTGCCAAGATACGGTTGATACTGATAAACTGGGTTTTGTGCAGTGGGACCGAATTGATACTATCCCTGGTATGATTGATATGTAAATTGCGATTGACTTGTGGCAATCGTACTTGTACCGGCTTGTCCTGTAGGCATCTGGACGAAAGTCTAAATTGTAGGTCCTGACTGTGGCACAAAGACTTGAGGATTTTGCACTGATGTAGGTATAGTAGAAACCAGAGCTACAGATACTCCAGAAACAAGTGTGGTGGGTTGAACAAAAGTTGTAGTAGTTGCACCAGTTTGAGGTGGAGTCTGAGGTGAGCTAGGCCCAGGCTGCTGAACTAAACCAGGTGCAGAGATTTGAACAGTAGGTTGGACAAGTTGCTCGGTTGGACCAGAAACCAAAGGTTGTCCAGGTTGATTAAGTAACTGCACATTAGGATGCAAAGTCTATTGAGTTTGAGATGGATCCCACACCATGTTCATTACGGGACCCATAACAGGTTGTGCATATGGAGGACCATAACCTAGTTGAACGTAGGGCTGATAATTCAGCGGTACATTTCCAGCTCCTTGTAAAAATGATTGACCAGAAGGCGGTTGGAAACCTTGATTTGGGTACTAACCTTGAGGTTGATAACCCTGAGGCACGTACTAAATCTGGGGTTGATAAGCATCCTGAGGAGTATATTGAGTCTGGGGTTGACCTTGGGGTATGTACTTTCCTGAAGGTTGAAAACCTTGAGGTAGTCCTCTAGGCAGAAATTGACTACCTTGGGGTTTCCCCCCAGGTGGTAACTGACTACCTTGGGGTTGCCCCCCAGGCGGTAACTGACTACCTTGCCCTCAGGTGATAACTGACTACCATACATCATAAGGATTTTTTATGTGTTAAATGTTTGAGTTCCATTACTACCAATTGATAAGTATGTTCAGTCGGTCAAGGAGTTGCTCCTGAAAAAGTACCAGAGAGTTACTGGTACCCTGAAGGAACAAAAGGACCGCCATATAAAAATGTTTCCGGTGATTGGGAAAACATAGATGACTATCTTGACATGATCGATGAAGGATAATAACCTCTTGGTGTAGGATGAAAAGGAATTCGAGGTGGTGAAAAATTAAGACCTGGGTTTTACTCAGGAGGTTTCCCCTGAAGTCTACAAGATTGTCTCGGTAATTCGGCCACAATTAAATATTAATTAATCACACGCAAACAAAGAAAATTTCAATAAAATGCCTAAAGTCTCTAAAGAAACAAACAGCGAAATCACACGCCTAAAAAATCTAAGAGTTCAAACCACACACAAACAGTAACTTCCCATTCTAAAAACACTAGTTGGTGATGAAATCCAACTTAGAAGTTTAATACAGAAAGGGCAATTGGAACAGTTACCCCGACAACCTGCTTAATGAAACATACTGGCAAAATTTTCTTCACAAAACCATCTCGAGTGAAGAGAACCGCCCAGAGAGTCCAAGTGAGTCTAGTCGATGTCTGCTCCAGGTACAGTGAGGTCCTTCCTTCACCGTCACCTTAGGAAATAATCTTAAGTTTATGGACACTAAGGTTACCAACAACAACAAATACAACTAGGGGAACAATCTGCGATCCGATGTACGCGCAAGGGCAAAGTAACAAAGCTCAATCCCCTTAAAGGCTCCTCGACATGGTCAATTCGAGGTTTACCAAAAAGTGACCCCAGGCTCCTCGACAATGGTTAATCTAAGGTTTACCATTTATAATATGCACAAATCTTCTATCTTTCCCAATGAAACATAATTGATTGTCTCAAAGGTTCAGACATGATCTCGTGATTGACTCCTTTAAGAGAAGCTTCCCATAATGTATCAATTACAATTGTATTTATTTCCTATCACAAGATGTATCTACTTATTTGTTTTAAATATCTTGGAGAGTTAATTACTCCCTACTTCAAGATTCTAGCCTAAGCTATATTGGTGATAAGAGCCCTAGAAATAGAAAAGATTACTAGATCAATTTTAATTAAGTGCAGATTTTATGGGTTGTTCTTTAAGTCAATAGGTATGGAAATGAAACTTTGATGGTGTGAAGACTCGACTCCAAACACACTAAAAAAATGCACCTAAAATGATAAGCAATTCGTTTTTCTTTTAATGAAATTCTAGCTAAAAGGAGTTCGAGAATGCAACTCTTTAAGAAACAATTCTTTCTTTCAACATGGAAATGGAAAGAAAATCTTTTTGTTTATTCAATAAGAACTGAAAACGAGACTAATAATTAATGCTCACAATAAATCCCTTTCACTTTTCAAAACTTGAAACTACAAAAACAATTTGCTAAAAAGACATCTACAAGTTCTAGAAAAACACTCAAAACTACAAAAACTAATTTTGAGATCTAAAAACTTTTAAAAATATAATTGAATAAAAGATTCAATTATTTTTGAAGATGTTTTTCTTAGTTGTTCAGTAAACTAAGGATTCATTTGTTTAGGATAACAAATCAGTCAAAAAACATCCAGATATGTTTTCTTTTGTAAAAATGAAATTTAGAACTTATAACAAAGTTTGTTCAAAGATTTGCAAGGAGAAAACTAAATCTATTTCTCACAAAGGATATATTTCACAACCAAGTCAAACTCATCAAGAAGATGAAAAGACATCAGGGTGATCTAAGGTTTCTCAAGCTTCTGATCTTTGAGTCACTACAGAGACAAAGTGAAAACCACTCCAAGCATGCAAAACTTCTAGAAAATCATCCAAAACAAAAATACTATCGAAACTTACTCACAAGATATTTTTGACAGGAAAAATATAGATCTGGGTAGACACTAAAAATCCTAAATGAAACCTAAACTTAACTAGAAGAATATATCTTAGGTTTTCCAAAAAAAAGTTACAGGGTCCACAGTCGCCAAAAGAAACACGGGCGGTTCCGCTCTGTTTACTAAAGGAAAAGTGCGGAGATGCCCGCACTATCTATAAAGAGAAAGTGCGGTCCCCTGAAAACTTCAAAAGAAACAAAAAATAATCCAGATTCTAAAAACTACCCAAGCCAGTATACATCAATCAAAAACCAGAAACAAAAACAATTTTCTCAAGTCAAAACAAAGGAAAACCAAAAATCAAATTCATTCCCCAGCGGAGTCGCCAATTTGTCCGCTGGATAAATCGATCTTGCAGACAAGGCCGATCTCCCTAGTATCAAAAGATAGTCTAGAAACAAACAGGCAAACAAACCTATATTTCTCTAGACATATGCAATTTATAAATAAATACTACAAAGGTGTTAAGATCCTACCTTAGATCCAATGCTTGTTCATAGTAGTCATCCTTCAATCGTTTGAAAGAGTTGCCTTTAAAGACCTACAATCACAAAAAAGCAAACATTAAATAGCACCTGCATAGAAAATATCATAAATCATGTCTATTATGGTGATCAAGGAATCCATAAAATAAACCATGAATCAATAGCTTATTGAGAAAAACAAACTTATTTGTATTAACTTTGAAGTAGAAGAACCTTACAACCTTTTCAGCCTTGATATTGAACAAGCTCTTCCTGGGGTCTGAAACAGGAATTTCCTTTACTTTGACAAGCCTTGCACTCTTCCAAATGATATCTTATAGGTATGTAATCTCTCCTCATAAAGACTCAACTAAAGAAGACTAAGTTCCAACAGCATTTCACCTCAAAAATATTCAGCTTTCTAACCTCCCAGGTAACCAACCCAATGCTTGATTTTATAGTGCAGAGAGAGGAGGTTACAGGTCCACCTATGAAGGGATAGAATCCTCCTTCAAAGGGATAAGCTCCTCACATCAAGGGGTTAGCTCCTTAAGGTATGGGATGCATGAACCTTAAGAGAGCGAACTTGCCACCTCAAGATTACTTCCAGAAGATTCTAGAAATGACTGAAAGTGAGTTTTTCAGAATATGCTCGCACCTTTTTAACTTTTACAGGGGTTCGCACCCATAACACAGAGACAATGCATTCAGATGCACAAGAGACTTGACCATTAGGTGCGGGACCATAGGTAATGCAAAGACAAAGTGCGGAACCAGAGTTTTAAAGACTTTGAGGGCTTTTCTCTTACATTCCAGGCTTGATATGAGGAACTGATGTTTTAGACTTGTAGAGGAGGCAAGTATGAGTGGTAATGGACTCACAGAGATTGCAGAATGTCATGGTGACAATTTTTAGTGCAACACATGGAACAATTGGCCACATAATTAACCTATGGCGGGGGTGATACCACTTGCATAAAAGGACCATTTAGGGAAGATGGTTGATTGGGAGCCAAATTAGGACCAACAAACGAAAGTTGTTCAATCGTCGTGATTCTTCCTTCATGTGGGAAACATATGACATGAAAGAGAGAAGATACAACAGCTCCCATGACATAAACATAGTGATGGCCAAGGAGTAAATTAAAATCCAAAGGGCCTTGGAAATCCATTAAATCAATATGGATGATTTTTCCTCCAAAAGTAATAAGAAACTTAGGAAGGATCCCTAATGGTTGATTGATTCCTTTGTTAAAAGCTAACAAATTTTGGGTAACGGGCACAAGTTGCAGAGGACCTAAATCTTGCAAAGTAGTTGAGGACAAAATACTAACCGACACACCTTCATATATGATTGTGCCAGGTATGGGTATATTATAAGCCTGTATTATGATCTGAAAGGGCACGTAAGAAGGAAGATGATATCCTACCAGTCAACTCCAATAAAAGGAAGTGAGCATAATACTTGGAGGGTGTGTCATGGGAATGGGAGAACTGCCCCCTTGTGTTATGGGAATGAGAGGATTTCCCCCCTGTACTATGGGAACGATAGGATTCCCCCCCAATTCATTGGAATATGAAGAAACAAGAAGAACCTGAGGTGTATGAGGCTCACTCTCTATGGGAAAGGTACGATCAATTATCGGTGGAATCAAGTCAACCATTTTCTCAACCAATGGTTGGTCAATAACTAACTCATGGGATTCACTTTTAGAGAGAGTGTGATTGACCAGAGATGAATTATGATAAATCACTTGGTAAACTAGTGGAGGATCAAAGGAAAACTTTCGTTAAATAGTTAGAATACGAGGCTGAGAAGTTGTAATGTTATCCAACACTTTTGAGGCTTCATCCATATAAGGACAAAGGTGTGTTTCCATTCACATAACCTACATGTAATTTTGACTTTACCCTTTTTCCCATGGACCTTTATGTCACTAGTCGAGGGCTTATCACCAACATGAGCTCCAAAGGCTGATGCCAAAGGTTGATGTAAGACTATGTACCACACTTCTAATACCTTTGGAATACCAGGACAATATCTATGAAGGTGGTCACTCTTACATAACTTGCAGGGAATTTACTTTGTGGGGCTGATTGGAAGATTTTTCAACATCAGTTGCATCTATAGAAATTATTGCTTGGTTTCCCCCTCACTTATTTTCCTTCTTCTTTTTCATCCTCTTCTTCTTCTTCTTAGCTTCCTAGTTACTAGAATCAAGAATTTCACCGTGCGCAGAGGAATAATGAGATGAAGAAACAACAGGTGGAGAAGGAAAAGGGTCAACTTTAGGATCAACATGACGTTGATGTTTTTCAGGTGGAGGAGAACTCGAATGAGAAGTGGTTTGGACATTCGGAACCATAGGGGTTGAAAATAACCAAACTAGAAAACCAATGGTAAATCTAGGAAGGGACAACATTGCCATATAAGGAGCACCAATATTTCCAAAAGGAGGAAAAGGACCAGGATTCCTGTTAGAGGGGTTTCCTTGATTGGTAGACTCAAGAACTTTTGCCATTAATCTCAACCTAAGATATACTAAGGAGTATTTCCATAGAAAGGATGTTGTTCTATAATCAATTAATTTATTTTAGAAATTAAAGACACACAAAAGAAAAGTGGTAGCTAGGAAAAAGGGCTTACCAAGTCATCATGAACTGCAATATACACCTTGGTGAACCAAGGACTTAACGTACAGAAACCAATCTCCCTGAATGTTGTGTTCAATGTATCACAGTATATAAGGCAACAGACTTAGTTACCTATGGATGGATAACAACCTATAGGGGACTCCCAAAATATACTTGACGGTAAATGGGAGTGTAGTCCGTAGTAGTGTGGTTTAATGTGTAATCGTTTGATGAGAGAGTTCCCTTATACTTTTCACGTGTGAAGTGTCGTCCGATATACCCGAAGGTACGTGAGAATAATCCTATACACTTCCATACATGGAATAAGATTTCACCCCCAGGATGCAACGTTGGCAAATAACACATGCAAGCAACAAAATAGTAAATTTGATTACCCAAAGAATTAAAGATTCAACCAAAGTTCATTTTCACTACATAAATATGGAACAAACTTTTGTAAACCACAAATAATCTAACAACAATAAGTAAAAATTTTATGCACACAGAGTAGGAGAAAGACTTTAGAGATCAAGACATTCGAGATCTTCTGTCAAAAACTTAAATTTTCTAGACCAACACGACTGTAATGGTCAAAATCCGTGTTGACAGGTTCTTCAACGTGACCATAATCAGCAAAATCTACAGTGACAACATTCAGTTTTGTATAAAAACCTTGTTGGGCGAGAAAAACTTAGGAAAAAATAAACAAAGTTGAACAAAACCTAGATTTGACACTTTAAACCACACACGAATTAGAATGCGGATCCACAATTAATCAAAGTTATGGATCACTAAGAGGTTGGCCAATCTTATCAAAAGAGATCAAAAACAAAAGGAGGTTTGAAGGGTTATGTACTCCCTAGCAGAGTCGCCATTTTGTTATGAATGCAATCCTTTCTGAAAACAGAAACGATCCATCTAGTCCTATGGGAGGATCTAGCAACTAGAGAAGACAACTACATTCAATATTTCCTAATTCATACTAGAAAATGTAAAGGAGGATATATCTCCTACCTCTCTCTGATGCTAATACCCTTGTTTTCGACCTTGACTCTTTGGCTTCCTAGCTGACGATCTCCTCTTCGCTGGTGTAGATGAGTGTCTACAAGAAAGATCAAGTAAAGACAACAAAACTATGCAAAGAATAACATTTTATAATATAAATTATGTAACAGATCAAGGAGCATTACAATAAATGGACAATAATTGATACATTTATGGGAAGAAGACATATATTGTATTATTAATAGATGAAAAAGGGAGCATTACAACCAATGAAGCCTTGATGTTGGAATTCTCCTTCAAGTGAGATTCCAAGTCCAATTCTTAGCCTTCAAACACCTTTTCTCCTTTGCAAAACTGCCAAAGAAATATGGGACAACATTTTTCTAAGCTATGAAGGAGATGATCAGGTAAAACGTGCAAAATTACAAGCTCTCAGAATTCAATATGAAACTCTGAAAATGCACAATGATGAAAGTGTAGCTAATTATTTCTTGCGTATAGATGAGATTGTTAATCACATGAAAAACCTGGGTGAAGAGATAAAGGAAGTTACTTTAGTTGAAAAAGTTCTAAGATCTTTGTCTTCTAAGTTTGAATCAAAATTTTCAGCCATAGAAGAAAAGCAAAATCTCCAGAGTATTACTATGTCATAGCTGCACGGAATCCTAACTGCTTACGAAATGAGAAAAGGAGGGCCATCAGACATGAAAGAAGCCACATTCAAAGGAGAATACAATGAGTCAAGGCATACGTCAGAAGGAGAGGAAGAATCAAAATTTGTCAAGAACCTTCAACGGGGTTCTGGAAGATTCACAGGTAAGCTTCCCTTCAAATGCTTTGCTTGCGGAAGAGTCAGCCACTATGCAGCCAAATGTCCTCATAAAGATAAGTTTGATAAAGGTAAGGAACCAGTTAAATGGAACAGAAAATAGAACATAAGTAAGAAGAGTTATTATACACATAAAGACAGTGATGGACTTTCAAATAGTGATGAAGATGAACATGGTAATATTTATAGAATTTTGATCGCTTTTGAAAATGATGATTTCTTGGATGCTATAGATGAAGATGATCTCTGTGAAGAAATTTCTAAACTTAAAATTTGTTTAGAAGAAAAGAGTATGATTATAGATACCCTGACATTCCAACTTGCTGAAAGGGAAAAACATAATGAAAAGTTAGAATGTGAAATTGTGGGACTTACAAAAGATATTGAGAAAACAAAAGCTCTTAATCTTAGATTTGCTAAAGGATCTGAACCTTTATATGAGATTATCAAAGTACAGCGTTCTCCTCTAATAAAGACAGGTCTTGGATATACTGAAGAAGCATCTCAAGCACAAAGGCCATCCACCTCCAAGAGTTATCTGGATGCAACAAGGAGAAGTGAACAGGTTGGCAATCAGCAGCAAAGGTATAAAGCAGATCACCAGGTAAATCAGGGTCAATCTACTTCAAGGATGAACAGAGATCACCAAGAAAATCGGGGTCAATCTACTTCAAGGATGAACAGAAGCTACAACCAACTGCAGGTAAATCATTCTCAATTTGCCTCAAGAATGAATTTCAATCACCTGGACGGTAAGTTTGATAATCACAGAAATTTCTTCAATGGCCAATGTTTCTCTTGTCATAACTTTGGACACAAAGCTGCTCAATGTGTTCATGTAGATAATGAGGCATGGTTGATTGACTCAGGTGCATCCATTCACTTCACTCCCCATAGAGAGTGGTTCTACGTGTATGAGAAATACGATGGTGGGGATGTCTTCTTAGGGGATGATAGAAAGGCCAGAATCGTTGTTTGCGGAAAAGTAAAGTTGAAGTTGCAAGGTTGAAGGCCTAGAACACTTCCGAGTGTTCTGCGTATTCCTGCATTGGTGAGAAAATTGATTTTTGTAAGAAAGCTAGATGATGCAAGTGTAAAAATAGTGTTTGAGAAGGATACCTGCAAGATGGTTCGAGGAGCATTGGTATTGATGTGCGGAGTTCGGAGTGGAACTCTGTACAAGTTGCAGGGTAGCACTATTGTTGATCGGTGCAACATTTCTGTGGTTCTTGAAAGTGGAGCAGAAAATCTAGTGATCTTTGGAGAGAAGACCATGATGTGGCATCAAAGGCTTAGACATATTGGAGAGAAGGGCCTTCGAATACTTCATGGTAAAGATATGGTAGAAGGTATGAGTAATAGCTCTCTGGATTTTGATTTCTGTGAAAATTGTGTATATGGGAAGCAGGATAGGGTGAGTTTCCCCTTTGGTGGTAAGAGGATGAAACAAATATTAGAGTTTGTGCACAGTGATGTGTTTGGACCTGTGAAGGTTCCATCACTGGGTAAGTTTGTGTACTATGTATCATTTATAGATGACTTCTCAAGGAATACATGGATATATTTCCTTAAGAAGAAATCTAAAGTCTTTAACAAGTTTAAAGAATTTAAGGCTCTGGTGGAAAACCAGATAGACAAAAAGAAAAAGGTGCTAAGGACAGATAACAGTGGAGAGTTTTGCAGTGAGGAATTTGAAGAATTCTGTAAGAAGTGTGGTATAGCATGGTAGAATATTACTCCATATACACCTTAGCAAAATGGAGTTGCAGAAAGAATGAACAAGACGTTGATGGAAAGGGCAAGAAGCATGCTCAGTGGTGCCGGGTTAGGATAAGAATTCTTAATAGAGGCAGTGGAGACTGCATGTTATCTAGTCAACAGATCAACTTCATCAATGTTGGAGGATAAGACTTCACAAGAGGTATGGACTAGTAAGAAACCCTCTCTTTCACATCTGAGGGTATATGGATGTGATGCATATGTACATGTTCCAAAGGAAAAAAGAACAAAGTTGGATAGTAAATCTCAAAAGTGCATCTTTATTGGGTATAAGGATGGTTTAAAGGGCTATAAGCCTTGGAACCCAGTAACAAGGAAGGTTGTGTACAGCCGAGATGTGGTGTTTAGAGAGGTGAAAGATGTTATTAAACATGAAGTCTAACCAAAGGAACCTAAGAAGATAGATTTCTAGCTTAAGGAGTAAGATTCATACTCTACAGCAGAGGAGGAATCAGAAGATGAAGAGCCACAAACTCCGGGTGTGAGAAGATTAGTTCGAGAAAGAAGGTAGCCAGAAAGGTATAGTCCATCTGCTTTTTGTTCAAATTTTCTTTTATCTATTACTCATGATGATCCCAAAACTTTGAAGGAAGCAGTAGATTAAGAGGATGGAAAATTCTCGAAAGAGGGCATGGTTGATGAAATGGCATCTTTACACAAAAATGAGGCATGGGATATGGTGGAGTTGTTGGCTGGAAGGAAACCAATTGGCACCAAATGGGTGTTCAAGAAGAAGACAAATGCAGAAGGAAAGGTGGAGAAATACAAAGATCAGTTGGTAGCAAAAGGTTATTCCCAAGTGTCGGGATTTGATTTTGGTGATATTTTTTCTCATGTTGCCAAGGTAGTTTCTATTATATTACTTCTATCTGTTGTTGTTGCCTTTGATTTTGAGGTAGAATAGATGGATGTGAAGACAACATTCCTTCATGGGGATCTGGAAGAGGAGATCTACATGAAGCAACCTGAAGGTTTTGCGGTGAAGGGTAAGAAAGAACTGGTATGTATGTTAAAGAAGTCTTTGTATGGGTTAAAAAAATCACCAAGGATGTGGTATCATAAATTTGATACATTTATACGGGGACTTGGTTTCACCAGAAGAAAAGCATATCACTGTGTGTATTTTAAATTAATCGATGACCTTGTTATTTATTTGGTCTTGTATGTGGATGATATGTTGCTGGTTGGAAGTGACAAAGAAATTATCTGAGATTTGAAGACCCATTTGTCCTCCAAATTCGACATGAAAGACGTTGGTGCTGCAAACTATATTTTGGGCATGGAAATTAAAAGAGATTGGACAAAGAGGAAGATCTAGTTAAACTAGAGGAAGTATGTTGAGACAATATTGTAGAGGTTTAATATGCAGGATAGTAAGCCGGTCAAGGTTCCTATCCTGTAGGTGTAAAGTTATCTGTTGAATAGTGTCCCAGGACACAAGAAGAGGAAGAGGACATGTCCCGTATTCCAAATGCAAGTGCAATCGGTAGCTTGATGTAAGCGATGATCTAACTAGACCAGACATTGCATATCAGTGGGAGTATTGAGCAGGTTTATTTCAAAACAAGGGAAGAAGCACTGGACAACAGTGAAGCGGGTTTTCAGGTATTTTCGTGGCACTAGTGATTATGATTTGTGCTACCAAGACCAGGATTGGACAGAGTATTGGATATTCGTGGCTTTATTGATTCAGACTAGGCTAGAGATATGGATCAGAGAAGATCTACAAGTGGGTATGTGTTTAACCTATTGGAGGTGCAGTCAGCTGAATGAGTAAGAAACAATCTGTAGTGGCACTATCAACTACAGATACAGAATACATGGCATCCACTCATGCAAGCAAGGAAGCAGTTTGGTTGCAGAGATTGTGTTCAAGTATGGTGTTAGTATAGGGAGCTATAAGAATAGACTGTGACAGCCAAAGTGCAATTTTCTTGGCAAAGAACCCTGCATATCATTCAAAGACAAAGCACATTGATGTTCAATATCACTTTGTGAGGGATATGATAGAAGACAAAAAGGTGTTGCTGGTA
>APFE031136165.1:0-73757 GCA_000404065.3 Pinus taeda | reverse complement strand
TTTTTATGTTTTTTTTAATATGCAGTAAGTGTTTTGATGCATATTATGAATTGATTCTTATGAGAATTTACCAACCATTTAATTTAAATTGAGCTATTTTAATTAGTAATAATTATTAGTAATGCACGAACAATTGAATTTTCCTAGAAAGTTCAACTTCTCAATCTAGATTACATGCAATAATTATGTCATTTACTCAATTAAACATTATTCACCACATCTCAAAGCATTTAAAATAACACACACAATAATAAAAAGAGTCATACACAAATAGAGGAAAATTATACATTCATAAACTCATAATCATACATTGCTCTCTTGGCCTATCCTACATTCATTTGGCCATTTTTTTCCTCTAGGCTTACAATATTCATAATAACATTTAAAAACAAAACAGATTTTGCTAGAACCATAAATCAATCCACAAATCACTGATGTTTTTCAAGGTAGACTCGCTTTTGTCTTATTAACAAAATCTTGCCTATGCATAATTTTTTAAATCCTGAAAGCACCCCAAATAGTTCGTAATATCTCTAAAATTTTCTTATCCTAGCAACTTGCTAATTGCTACCAAGATTTTTTCTCCTACAACCTCTCGTGATTTATTTCCTAATTTTTTCATGCCTTAAAAGGCAGGTTTTCTTCTTAAAAATATTATCTCCATCTATAGTTTTCTAGGATTTAAATTAATTAAAATTATTTACAATAAGGAAATAAAATTCCTCTTCCATGTTAAGACTCAGTTTGGAGATTTGTCTCCAAAAAAACTTGATGACCTAGAAGATTTGATGCTACTAGATAAGACTCCTGAGGTAGAAAAAGTTCATGACCTCCTAATCATGTGTCATCAAGTTTTGAATCCTCTAGGATCCCAAACCTAGTGTCGTAGTTGTCGTTTCATCTTTGCATGTTGTTGTTCACTTTCTTTGTTGATGTAAAGTATTTCAATTAATTGAACATTCTTGTTGGTTTTCCATTTTTTATTGTATCCTCATTTGGGCATTCTCCTCATCAACATCCACATTTCATCAATCTCATCATCCATCTCTATCCTTAGTTGAACTTCACACTTGTTTTCCACATCGTGTTGCTTATCCTCCTTTGTCATAAAA
This sequence comes from Pinus taeda, assembly GCA_000404065.3. Lineage (NCBI taxonomy): Eukaryota > Viridiplantae > Streptophyta > Pinopsida > Pinales > Pinaceae > Pinus > Pinus taeda. The sequence goes on along the minus strand of APFE031136165.1, from coordinate 72,645 downwards.
GTTAACGAAATGTTATTCAATTTTGGCTTACATGCCTCCTTTACAACCCGTTGGTCATACATTTCAATGTTCCCCTTATTGTATTTCAGGACAATTCCCTATTCTTCCGGTTCTAATTTTGCATAATGATTATGTAGTCTTTGCCTTATTATCCTTTTCTCCAACAAATTAAGCTCCTCACATAATTCAACAAAACCATCTTGAATTTTATTTGTAACATCCATGAATTATCCATCAATTGGGTCTTGTTCCAACCACTCTTCCAAAAGTTCTGTCTCTTCCTATGTGCTTCCTTCCTCTCGAATAAGACTTTCATTATGTATTCCAATGATTGGAATATCCTTGAGTATGTCTTCATGACGTATATCTTCATCCTCTATAATCTTCTCAACATTATATTCTTGAAGAATTTCCACATCATCATCATCCTTCATGGAAGATTCCAATAATTGTCCATCTCTAATATCTACGAACACATGCTTAATAAAAAAAAATTGATCTAAACCATCTCTCCCAACAACTTCATTTCTTCATCAACTTGCATAAACACATCATCTAATTGTTGGTCATCATCTATCATACTTTCTAGCATACACAAAGTGTCAGATTAAAAGATATTAGCCTTCTCATATGTTGCCTCAGTCGCCACATCTTCATGTTGAATTGAACTAGTGAAATAGTTCATCAAACTTTGAATAAATTCTTCCTCAACATCTCTAGCATCCTCTTCATCAATACATAATCCTTGTTCAAGAACATACATTTCATATTCAGTTGTTCTGAGTTCTTCCTTCAATATTACATATAACCATTGCCTTAGCTTCATTTGCAATGAATGTTGTCTTACCTTCTTCTTCTTCATTTTTCAACAATACCACGGATGCTTCTCATATTCATATAGCAACTCCACTAGTACACCAAGATGTACATTCAATCCAACCATTCCCCTCTTGAATTCCTCATCGCTCATTTTCTTCATCTGAACCCACTATATGGCTATCAGTAGCCATTTTTACCTTTTCCTTTTGTGAACACTCCTTGTTCACTATGAGCTGCAATAAGCCTTTTTCATTTTGTAACAAGTCCACTACCTGTCATGGTGCCAAGTTCTCCTCTTGGTAACTCCTCTCTTCTCTTTCTCCTTGGCAATTCTACCCACACTCACTATGGAATTTCCTGTGGCAACTTCTATGCAACTTCTTATTATTGGAAGTTTTCCTTCTCCTAGTTCTATGCAATAAAACCTTTCTCTTCTTTTCCGAGTACATTTTATCCTAGGCTTCAAAATTTGTTAGGCTGTTGCAATTTCACATACTCACCTTCTCTTTAAAGAACTTATGTTTTCTTAATTTCAACAATTTAATTTTCCACTCGGTTTTGTCACAAATTCATTCACTTAAGAGCTCTACATGCTCCCTCTTCCTTTGTTACAAATTCACTTGTTGCAATGACTATTATCTTCAACTTTCCTTCTCTGTTGCCTGCAAATGCAAATTATTTATGACCATAATTAATATAAAAACACTGAATCCATCTCTATAAGATCAACGCCAAGATGTTATCTTCAATAATCTTCCTTTGATTCACTCCACTGAACCAATTCCTTTCCAGGAGCATACCTGCTCTATACTTTTTCAAAATAATCACTCTAAAAAACATAACATCTCTTTCAATATTTTGTATTCATCTCCAATCTCCATAGAGCATTCAAGATCTGATACCACTTGATGCAGGAAAAATTGAATTTTCCTAGAAAGTTCAACTTCCTAATATCGATTACATGTACAAATTCTGTTATTTACTCAATTAAACACTATTCACTGCATATCAAAGAATTTAAAATAACACACACAATAATACAAAGAGGCATATACAAAGGCTTTGGAAAATTTGCATTTCCATTAAACAAAGGAAAATTATACATGCATAAACTCATAATGATACATTTCTCTCTTAGCTTATTCTACATTCATTTGGCCATTTTTTTCCCTTTAGGATTACAATATTTATAATAACATATACAAACAAAATATATTTTCCAAGATCCATAAATCAATCCACAAATCATTCATGCTTTTCAAGGTAGACTCGCTTTTTTCTTATTGAAAAAATCCTGCCTATCCATAGCTTTTCCAAATCCTAAAAGCACCACCAAGAGTTTCTAAGATTTCTAAACTTTTCTTATCCTAAGAACTTGCTATTTGTTACCAAGATTTTTTCTCCTACAACCTCTCATGATTTATTTCCTAAATTTTTCATGCCTTAAAAGGAAGATTTTCTTCTTAAAAATATTATCTCTATCTATAGTTCTCTAAGAAATAAATAAATGAAAATTATTTACATTAGGGAAATAAAGTTCATTTTCCATGTTAAGACCTGGTTTGGAGCTTTGTCTCCAGAAAAGCAAGATGACTTAGAAGTTTTGATGCAATTTTGATGCTCATCAGTTAGGAGGATGGTAGGGATTTAATTTCATGGGAATATTCTAGAATATTCATAATAGTATACATAATTCAAAGGTTGAGATTTATCTCCAAAGTAGTTATGCTCTTTTTAACATTTTAAGTAAATTGATTAATTAAAAAAAAATCTATGAGCAAGTGTCTTATAAAGTGAGTTATGATTTTTTTTTGGCATGTGGTATTGAGGAAGCCATAATAGTGACCCATATTATTGTAACAAAAATTAAGCATCTCTACTGTATAGTAAGTATAGATCATCATCATTAAAAATCTTATTCTATATCATATATATATATATATATATATATATATATATATATAAATAAACCAAAAATATAATGTGTAAATATAAATCTATCACACTTATCTTTAGAATAAAAGTAATATCTATATATATATAACAACAAGCCTTGACTTCTTAAAAAAAAAATATAACGTGTAAATATAAATCTATCACACTTATCTTCAAAATAAAAAGTATTACTATTTATATCTTGTAACTGAGCTCTTCTTCTATCAGCATTCAATAAGAGCCCTGATTATGGATCCCTGTTGGGGTTAGAAACGTTGACAGCAAAATGGTTTTCATTGTAAGTTCTCCTGTCATAAAGTTAGAAAAAAAAAACCTTTCATACACTTTTCATTTAATCAAGGGCCTCAACTGGAGGTTCAGTGTTTAAAGAAGGGAAAATCCTTGTGAATAACTCACCAAACTTTAATCCAGCGATTAAAGTGCCATAGTGCACACTTTTGTAACTTTAGCAATGACTTCTCGAATTTCGTCAGTTTTCTTTATAAATTTTAACAGCCCACAACCTTGGGATGATTTTGTGGGAGGCAGATGTAAAACATTAAATGCATTGGTGTCAAGTCTTTGATAGGCTCAAGAAGACAAGCTCTCAAGACCCAAATGCCAAAAAAAATTGCAGCAGATCAACTAGGATTTTGGAGATTTAGAACTCATAGCTAGAAACCGAATCCTATAAACAACTCTATTACTGAATCCCATAGACAATTTATTTTCTTTGTTATTTCATTATTAAACACCATAATCATTAATAATTATTATTTTAAAAACTACACCAATTTAAAATGAACATTCCCATCTAGACCATACTAATTATTCAACTAATACCACCTCATAAAATGTATCTGATAACGCTGTTGTCAAACCCGTTTTCATTGGCAAGCGCATAAAATAATAAAATGAAGTAATTAAGCTGAAGTTCCATGTACGGCAGGAACTTAAACTTACTATGGGAGATTATTATGTGCGAAAAAGCAGGGGAGATTTAAATTATTCGGTATCTAAATGATACTAAAGGGTAGGAAAACCTTCGATTGGCGGGAATATAATTTTTTTATATACACAATTGGAATGCATTGTTCTCTTGGCTGCTGTTATTGTTTCAATTGCAGCATTAAAGAGGTCAAAATTCAACGCCTATATTAAGCGTATGACAGAAAGAAAAATTTCTACTTGTGCTAATGCTCTACTTCCATGCGTTAACCGAGATACACAAATCCGCATGGGTTCCAGAGTCGTTAATGTCCTTGGAACTGAGGCAGTCGATTGGCCCCACCATGGACTTGAAACTGAACCAGGCATGATGGCCCAGTTCAGGATTAAAAAGCCAATCATGCACATCCCATAAGATTTGAACAGGAACCCCGTCTACATAGATGGTACCATTGCCCCTAAATTTCCACAGCAAATGTTTCACTTCCACCGCGATCTGCCTATCAACGCTGATAACCAGTGCCGGATCATCAGCTCGTTTGGTTTGGCACTCAATCGATACTTCGTGCGTCCGCTTCCCATACCCAAACCGAGCCACGGTAGCGAAACATTCCTTGCCGAGAATGTGTTCCTCTCTCGACACCAGAAGCGCCTCGAGAGACGACCTGGACTTGCTCTTTCTGTATGCCTCCGCTTCCATGTCACCCAATAACAAAACCATTTCTTCGTTGCAGACGACGGCAACGTAATACCTCCGTTCAGGTTCAGGCCCCGCCACGAACTTTGCAGATCCCAAGTTCCAGAATACTTCGACTTTGATGCCATCGATAATATCCGAGCTCTTACACGATCCCTGCTTTCTCCAGAATTTCCACGGCTTTATTTCCACATTACACACGAATCTGCTGGCCAATGATTCTCCAACAGCAACGCACAGGCCTTGACCCGTCACATTTTTGTACCAAGTAACCGTTATAGAAGTACGGACGCCCTCCCCTACTTCTGTCACATAAGTGGAAACCACCAGATTCTCAGCGCTGTTGAGCTTACTCTCTCCTGAGAAGCAAGAGGGCAGTCGCACCCCACCTCGCATCTTCTCTTTCGAGGATTGGAATTCCTGTTAATTGCTGCTTTGGGGGTTCTTCAGTAATGTCGATACAGGAAATGGGTCAGAGAATGGCACCTGGGCTAATTGTGCTAAATACAAAGCAAACAACAACCCAAAATATTATTGAACTATATTGGGTTCCTCGTCCTTCTCATGGCCTTAACAACCAAGAGCACAATAGGAATTTCTTGAGGTTTTCTCTATTGATTAAATCGCCTCAACCAAAGCAAATCTTAAGGGCTCCTGCTTCCAATCATATTGTACACAGCAAAATAGATGTTCTCGCACCAAGGTGCAAGCAGAGAAATGCTTATGGATATGTCTGCCCAGAATATCTCGGATGAGATGACTTATAAGGATATGGATCCCATATTGCTCGTTGGGTTCTGAGAGAGTCGCGATTACTGTTTCAGTCTGCGCTACCTTCCTCGCTGCTTCCTCGAGACTAAAGACCACATCATAATATAACATATTCTATTTAGGCTGTGAAGAATACGGTGGTGGCCAGCTGAATGATGCCAACGATCTTCCGAAGTTTCAAGTTCCAAGGTACGAAAAATTCATCAATGTATTGAGACCCGGATAGATTTTCAACATGTGGAGCGTCCAATAGAGTGTGAGGTCAATCGTGGAGCGTGGATCGCGTCAATGATAGTGATGCTCGACCTTGTTTGACTAGATTAGTTTGAACAAGGACGCTTACGTGCCCCAAACGTTGGGGTTAAAGTGTATTGACTTTAACACATTTAATTCCGCACTGTGGCGTGCATTTCTGTGCAGCTAGATTTTTTTTTCAGGGGAAAAAACGCTAACTTTTATATTTATAAAACAAAGTTTAGGTTACAAATTTCTTTTCTGATTAGTATGTAGATGTGCCATACAGTGTGGGAGTTACATAGTGATTCTTCGTCTAAAAATACCTGAAAAGTAGTCTTTAATTTACAAAACAATTTCGAGATAGATACATATTTTTTTTTGGTCAAAATAATGCCTAATAATTAGTCGTCGGAGAAGACCTGTTTCTTTATACCTGATATTTTCCAAAACAGAATGTGGAAGCTAGTAACAATGACAGTGTAGTAGTCTCAGAATGTGAAAACTGTTAACAATGACAGTTTAGTAGTCTCTATCCCGTGAAAAGAAGCATATGATGGAAATACTACGAGTGTAAGTCTTGGTTTCATGATTGTATGCAGCATACAAAATGACTCATGAAGTTTTCCTAACTCTTCTTTTTGAAGGCTTGTCTGCAATGTGATTTTGTTCCCTGTAGACCTCCCTGTAAGTGATTTGCTGAAAAGTACCTTCAATTAATCTTATGCGCTTTATCCACTTTGTTAACAATGGAGGGTGGAAACTAAATAGGCCCGAAACCAGTCAATGATGCACTTAGAGTCCTTCAATATCTATAATTCGTTGATGTTGAGTTATTTTGTGGCAAATAGAGTGCCCCATAAAGCTGTAATTTATGCCCTATTGTTGGAACCCCTGCCTCCCTCCCACCAAAAATGATAGAATGTGGTTGGTTCTGAAATGATGAGAGCACTGTAGCCATAATTATTGTTAGAGCAGGCTTCATCGAAAAAACCAACCAGGAAACTTTGCCTCAAATCCCATGCTTGCTCCTTTCTCAGTTTTTGTACTTTTTCCCTTGGTCCAATTTCTGAGAAATAAGCCACAATCCCCAACACTGTTTTTATCATGTCCACCTTTTTATTCTAAAAAATATTTCGGTTTTGCATCGCCAGATGCCCGAGAAAATGTAGAGTTGTAAAGTGCAATGTTCTTTATGAGACTTGAACCAATGTTTAAGACATGAATCCAAAGAATTAGAATTCCATATAGCCACAATACATAAAATGTTTAGGACATAATTCTAGATATTTATGGTTGTAGGACACCTCATAAATAGGTGAAGAACATCCTCCAAGTTTTGCATACAAAGGGAGCAGATGCTAGGTCGAGAGAAGCCTCTATGTGTAAGATTTTCCCAAGTGAGAATTTTGTTGTGTAAGGACAACCACCAAAACACTAAAGTTTCAGTGCCAACTCCCTAGACCATACTTTTTGATACCATATGTGATCCTCCGCAGTGAGTAAAGAGTGTAAGATACCCTTGTATACTTCTCTGACAGAAATCGAATTCTTGAGTGTTTGTCCTACCCATAACATCTGATCGTACTCCTCCGTAATAGTTATCCCTCAATCATTAATCCAAGATATGTAATGTTCCCATTGTGTCTCCATACAATAAACAAGACCAATTTTAGTTTCACTAAGCTAGGACAGAAAAGAAAATTGATGTTTCCGAAGAGTAACAATATGTGAATGGTAAATGATACCTCTACCATGAAGATTTAGAAGGAGAGGTGTTGATAGGGAATAATTGCCCTGCAATCCCTGAATAGCATCCAAACCTATTTCGACATGAGATCCATTCCCAACCTCCCAACCGTGGCCCCCAAATAACCAATGCATGTTTCTCATCATGCTTTGCCAAATGAAGGAGAATATTTGTGTGATTTTTGTGCCATCCTTGATCTATACTTCATACTCCTTATATCCCATGTACTTCCCTCTGATGATTTGTTACCAAATGCCCTTGCCATTTAGTTCCCTGCATAAGATCTTGCATATTAAAGGCCTATTGAAATTAAGTGTGTACAATATCCCCCATCCCCCCTCATCGACAGCTTTTGCTAGTCGTGACAAGTGAACGAGGTGAATTTTTCCAGTTTGATTTGTACTAGTCCACAAGAATCTGGCCAAGATAACATCTATGTTATGGATTATTTCCTTTGGCAACATATATAAATGCATCCAATATATCAAAAGAGACTGTAAAACAGGTATGATCAGAATGAGTCTAACACCCATGGTAAGTCATGTGAACAACCAATTTTTTAATTTGCCAACAAATTCCTCAATAATCCAACCATAGTCTAAATTTAGATATTAATTAGGCTTAATGTGGAAACATAAATGAATAAAACCAGAGTCCAAGGGCCGAGATGTAAGTCCAAAAAGTTCACAAATATCCAAATTCACGTCTTCATCTTAATGAGCGGAGATCGGTTATGTTTTGTGCTTATTCATATCAAGTCTGGATGCCGAACCAAGGTTTGAGAGGAGATGATGAAAGCGGGACCATTCCAAGATAGTAGCCTCTCCACCAAAGAGAAGATTGTCGACAAATATCAAATGAGAAATTCGAATTTGTCTAGTCATCCTAATGGCCAAATATGTCCTCGATCTCGGAATTCATAAATCCTCCTGCTAAGTGCTTCCATGAAAAGGAGAAAAAGAATGGGAGACAAAGAACATCCTTGATGCACACCTCTGTATGCTTTAAGAAAGGTTGTTGGATAGTCATTTATGATGAAAACAAAGTTAGCAGGGATCACGCATGTCATAATCCAATTTATGTTCGACTAAGTGAGACCGATTTTATGTAAAATCAATCTAAAAAATTCCCAATCAACATTGTCAAAAGATTTATTTAGATCAACCGTCATTAAACAAGAATTTAGGATCCTCACCTTAATAGAATAAATGCATTATTGCTTTATGCCCACGGTGTCTTGTATTTGTCTCCCTTCGAGAAACCCAAATTTCTCTTGTGAGATACGGTTCGACAGATAAATATTAAGTATGCATGCAATGGGCTTAGAGATCATTTTGTAGACCGAGTTACAGAGAGAGATGGGGCAAAAATATTTGAAAGAAATAGGAGACTTAGTTTTTTATATAAGTGTGACAAAAGTAGCATTCATGGCTCCAGAGATAAAACCATTTTTCTTAGACTCTTCAGCCACCGCCAGAAATTCTGAGGACATAAGTTGAAATATATGAATGCCCCCATCTGTTGGGGCCAAGACTTTTGTCCTTGGCACATGCAAGGAGAACGTCATGAATTTCCTCTTTCGTAACCGATCTACCCAATATATCATTCTCAGGCCCATGTATCAACTGTGGCATATGAATAATGAAATCCATTGTGCAGGTGTCTAGAGGTCTCTAGCAGAGAAACAAACCCTTAAAGTGGCAAAAGGTGGCCAACGCGATATCAGATTGAGAAGTGAAAATATTATCCCCATCATCATTGATGCTCCAAATGGAATTTCCACTCCTCCTCATAGAGGAAAATCTATGAAAAACTATGAGTTCTTGTCACCGGCTGCTACCCACATAGCCCAACATTTTAGGCTCAATGCCTCTTCCTGTGATTTATAAATACACATCTTCCTGGCTTCCAATTCCAAAATCAGAAATTTGCAGCCTTCAGAGGAGAAGGATGGGTCATCCAATTTATTAATATCACTCATGGCTGCTTCAATAGGGTCCAATTGGAGAGATTCAGTGTTTTCTGTGTCAAAACCCATTTTCAGACCTCCATCTTCAAGATTTTTAACTTGTAATAGAGATGTTTCATATAGGACGAGCTCTGATGAATAAAAGGAATATTCCAAGAGAGATGGACAATGTCTTCAAAATCCTTATGATCCAATCATGAATGGTTGAATTTAAAGGGAAGATCATTTTGATAGGTTTCCCTTTCCTAGGAGAGCAGGATCGTAAGGTGTTCAGATTCGAAAGAAAGAATGACAGAGGATAAAAGATCTATCAGACCCATTGCAAGATGATCTTTAACCAAAAAAATTTACAACCATGCAGGCCTCAATTAATTTTGGGTACTACGATGACTATTTCATCATGCAGTTTCCTACTTCACCAGATCTCTAAGAACATGTCCTTATCATGATCCAAGCGGAAAATTCGGCGCAAACAACCCAGTGTTTCGAGCAACCTTGGGTAGCTGGGTCTGAGCCTCTTAGTGCAACTTTTACAGAGGTAACAAAAGACTCTCGGATGTTTTCCCACAAGAAGGGTTCTGGGAAGCCACCGAAAGCCTTGAAAGCGATCACCTTGCCGAAGCATATGACTCTTAAAACATAGTCATTCTAGGGAAGTATTAAGTGCATGAAAATACATGCTCTACACGGACTCTGAAAATTTATTCATATGACACGGAACCAGATAAATCAGTGGCTATCTACATTTTGGATTCCCAAACTTGGCTATTGGCCGAGAATCAGCATGATGCACAACAAATGGTTGTCTTTATTTTCATAACGAGGTAGACACATAACTCATTATGGGTTTTCCCTAGGTGAAAGGGACGGGTTTTCTTATCCTCCACAAATGGAAAGCAAGTTTCAAACCACACAAGGAAACACAAGGAAACTCTTCGCAGGAAGGTTTTTGTTGGAAATTTCTTGTAATTTCAAACACAAAATAACAGAGAACAATGTTCTGTTTTCTCCACAGGATCTTAACACACGGAAGCTAAAATTTTTTGAGCAGAAAGAGTTTTCAACACACATGGAAACACTATGTATTCATTAATAAAACGGCCTGTTACAAATTCTTCCTCTCTCTTAGAGGGATTCACCAAGAACTTCCAGTTCCATACAAAAAAAATTTACTCTGTCTCAGCTACAAATTTTTACACCATTGTGTGTAAAAATAAAACTTACATTACTACTGTAAAAATCACTTACTTTCACTGCTGGAATAAACACCAATTGCTTACATATGTTGCTGCATTTTTACAATTGTTATCTCAACGAACAAAACTAAACATTTTTTCATAATCTGTATCTCCAGAAAATTTTTAAGTGCTGTGTGAAAATTTTCTTTACATTCACCAAAAAAAATTTCATTCACTCCAGCGTTGTTGCGCATTCCAAACTCAAGAACAAAAAAAAATTACATTGCATATGTTAAAACTACAAAACAAAACATATGACTTTTTTTTACCTTTTCTTGTCCCATAAAACAAGAATTACATCTGTAAATAAAAAACATTAAAATTAAAAACATTTTCCTATGCCCATACTTCGCGTGAATAAAAACTTGAAGACTTTACTAAAACTTACCTATCGTAATAAATTCATTTATTACTTCAGCATGCTGAGAAATTAATTTCTTGTCCTTTTACTGACAAACCTGGCAATCAACCAAAAAGTTACTCCACTCAAGTTCAAATGATGCAGGTTCGTTGATTTAATCGGACGGTTGACGACGATATCAGGAGGCCTCTTCTTACCGACCTTTACCTTCCAGGGAATAGGCTGTTTTGGAACCATACTGTGGACACGCGTCAACTAGTCGGTATGTTCGGAGCCTCCCCACAAAATACCACTCAGCATGAAAGGTGGTGCGATAAAAAACTAGCTGGTTTTCCTGAATTAAATGTGGGCAGTTGGAATTATTAATATTTGAACACTCCCCTTTAATTTCAACTACTGGGTTATCAGTCATACCCAGACATTTCCTCAAAAATTCAAAACTTTTATGCCCCAATGGTTTGGTCAGAATGTCTACAACCTACTCCTGAGTTCTGCAATGTTGTAAAACAATTTCACCATTGTTTACCAATTCCCTGATGTAATGAAATTATCTGTCTATGTGTTTCATTCTCTTATGAAACACAAAATTCTTAGATAATGCAATAGCTGAGCTATTGTCACAAAAAATCACTGTTTCTTTTCCCTGCTCTTGGCCTAAACTCCTTAACATCCTTCTCATCCAAACTGCTTGATATGTTGCTGTTGTAGCTTCCACATATTCAGCCTCTACTGTAGACAACGCTACAATAGGTTGTTTCTTAGAAGCCCATGAAATAGCTCCTGAACCAATGTGAAAAACATAACCGGATGTGCTTTTCCGATCATCTACACTTCCAGCCCAATCACTATCAGTGTATCCAATTAAATCTGAACATTCTAAGATGGTATATAAAATGCCAAACCTTTTAGTACCTTTAACATACCTCAGAATTCTTTTTGCTACCTGCCAATGTGCTTCTTTTGGCCTCTCCATGAATCTAGAAATTAAACTAACAACATGCATTATATCCGGCCTAGTTGCCGTCAAATACATAAGGCTGCCAACTATGCTCTTGTACAAACTAGGATCAAAATCCTTGCTGCTGTTCTCTTTGCTGAGTTTTAATCCCATCACTATGGGAGTGATTGTTGCCTTGCTCTCCTGCATATTGAATCTTTTTAACACTTCATTTGCATATTTCTCTTGTGAGATAAAAATCCCATTTCCATTTTGTTCTACTTTTATTCCTAAGAAGTATTTCAGCAAACCCATGTCAGTCATCTCAAATTCCTCTTTCGTAACTGCTTTGAAATTCTCAATAAGATAATTATCATTACCATGCTCTTGGTGCTTGCTTCAGCCCATAAAGAGCTTTCTTCAATCTGCACACTTTGTGCTCTTGGCCTTTCTTTTCATAGCCTGGAGGCTGTTCAATGTAAACCTCTTCCATTAACACTCCATTTAGGAATGCTGACTTCACGTCCATTTGGTAAACTTTCCACTTGTTTTGAGCTGCTATGGATAGCACTGCTCTCACGATTTCCATTCTAGCAACCGGTGCGAAAGTTTCCTGATAGTCTCTCCCATACTACTGTTTATACCCTTTGACAACCAGCCTTGCCTTGTGTCTTTCTATTTTGCCTTCAGCATTACTCTTGGTTTTGTAAACCCATTTGACTCCAATGACTTCTTTACCTTTTGGTAGTTCAACCAAATCCCATGTCTTGTTTCTTTCTATGGCATTGATCTCCTCATCCATAGCTTCCATCCATTTCCTATCCTTAACAGCATCTTCGAAATGAATAGGGTCATCAACATGACAATATAACGCAAACAAAGAATTCATACCTTCATTTGCTGCCTCTTGCTCATAAATGTCACTTAAATTTCTGAACTTCTTACCTCTTCCATTTGGTGTACAAGTGCTTGAAGATGCACTTGAATTTCTTCCTTGTGGTGTTCTTGGAGAAGCACTTTCATTTCTCCTCAAAGGTGTCGCTTGCTGTCCTAGTGTTGGCACTGATGTTTGGGGATGTATTTCAGCCATCTCCTCATCATCTTCATCATGAGACAAACAGTTTTTAACATTCATTGTTTTCTCTATGCTTCCATCCCAAGCTTACTCCTCAATGAACTAAACATCTCTACTCACAAAAAACTTCTTGGTAGATGGGATATACAACCTGTAAGCTTTGGATTCCTCACTGTATCCAATGAAAATACATTTCTCCCCTTTGTTGTCCAACTTCCTCCTTAGATGATCTGGAATGTGTGCATAAGCCACACATCTAAAAAATTTCATGTGGGTGATGTTAACACCTAAATCCGCCTTAGGCTGAAAGAAGGCAAAATTCAGAGTAACCATTAACCACGCTCAGTGTGGTAGCTAGTCGTATCAGAACACGAGAGGGATCTCTCCGAGTCACACTCAATGAATAAGTAAATGAAATAACCTGAGATGACTTACAATGAATTATTTGTCTTAGGCTAATAAGTGAAAATGAATGTAAGGAGTGATTTTTATGAATGACTGTATTTCTAGGATGTTATGGGACCACTAGACCTTAATGAACATAGAACTTAACATAAAGGCACAGATTATTTCGTGAGGCAAGGTAGGTGGAAAGCATAGCAATTTTAGTTTTAAGATATGGCGGAATAGAGAGATTGATTAAGAAGGTGAAAAGGGCATGGGAAACATTAATCATTTTCAACAGAAGAATGAATACTATACATGAAATTTTCCCACAGGTAGAGCAATAAAATTGAATTCTACCTAATTTCACTCGAAAAATTTCACCAGAAATGAATATGAAATGAACTATGAAACATAACAAGATACATATGAAACATAAGAGACACACTTGCTACACTCACAACCACATGAATCTCATGAAACAGAGCCGCTACCTTTCATTAATTCTCTGTAAAAATATACAGTGCAGAAACAAAGTTTCTTTCCCGCAGTCCCCCAGAAGTTACAAGTCAACCAACCAATTCTTTGCAAATGGTTTGCATACAATATATAGAATATGCCATGAAGAGATAGAACGCCCAAGGGTCAAAAAATGAAGGTGGAGAGCCAAACATCACCTACAAGTGTAGCACCACAAACATGAAAAATGGCTTGGGTGACCCTCTGCCTTCCTTTGCCACTTGTACAACTGACCATATGGAGTGAAAATATCTATAAAACCGCCACGCTCCTCCCCCTGTGCATCACTCTATTTTCCAGGTGACCTTTGGAGGCCTTTCTGATTTCCAAATTGAGTGCAGGATAGCTCGTTGGAAAGAGTGTCCTGTCCACTTTCCAACCCCACTGGAATTTTTCAATTTGGAGTTCTTGTGCGATGTCAAAAATCAAATCTCCAAAGACTGGTCGAACTATGCCAAATGAGGCTACCTCAAGGCAGAGTGTTGCTGCGGTCAACTTTTTAATAACTTCCTCTACCCTAAAGTTAGCTCATAATAGCTCATTGGAAAGGTATTTGAATCTAATTGCCATCCCAACCAGAATTTTTCAATTTGGAGTTCATTTTCCCTATCAAAAATGAAATCTCCCAAGACAGGTCGACCTGTACCAAATGAAGCTGCCTAAAGGTAGAGCATTGTTACAACCAACGTTGCAATGCCTTCCTCAACTCCAAATTGAGGTCATGATAGCTCATTGGAAAAATATGTGTCTCTAGTTATCATTTGGATCATCCAGCAAGTCATTTGGCCAACCAAGGTAGGTGAAAAATGGATTTTCCCGAGGTCGCTCCAGAGGTGCGTCAATTCTCCCGAGGCAATTGTATTTTTGACATTTCTTCAAAACCATGACACCTGTGTAAAAAGTGAAGGATATTTTTCTTCCCTGGTCTGTTTTCGACAAAAACCTCTCTTAATTTTCCCAAACTCATCTTTGATTGCTCAAAAACATCATTTGAGGGAAACATATCCCAATGTGTGGGACAAGGGATTTGTCGAAATGAAGCGATATGAAGGGGACAGGGAGCTTCTAAATTCTTGAGGAAATTTTGGGAAGTATGGAGGGATGTTAGGAAATAGGGGAAAGTGGAATCTCAGAAATTGAGTGAGGGGAAGGGGTCCAAAAAGGCAAAACACAGGCCCAACCATATAAAATTGCCAGGTTGAAACAAGAAACAAGAGTTTGTGCGAAAATGAGGAATTTGGGGGATCTCAGTGATGGGAAGAGTTTGATAAGGTACATTATGGATAGGGGAAAGTGTATGAACATCAGGATACAATTTTTTCCAATTATTTGACCATCCAAGAGAAATTAGCTTCAAAACCCTAGGAGAGGGAAATGAACCTTGCCTAGGCGCAACTGAAGCATGAACAAGGTGTGAAATGACCCAATGGAACTTGACATGATAATCAAAACCCTCTAAATGATGGTAGATTTAGCTGAATAGTGACATAGACCGACATTTGGACAACTTTGAAAGGAGTGAAAGCAAACCCTAGACCTAATGCCTAGTGACCAAATTTTACTTGAAGACTCACTGAAATGACAAAATTTGACCTTGACACCTTAAAATCACTTGTGTAAGAACATGTTTAATCACTGGAGGAAGGTTGCACAGACTGACACTAACATTGGCTCCAACGGGGGATGGTAGCTCCTTGGAGGTGCCAAGAACAACAGATCTCTGGAAGAGCTAGACAGTGCATTTTGTCCATTGGGCTATGGAGTCCATTATTCTGAAAAAACCAACATGACTCAATTTACTGACTCAAACTTGACTCAAACTGACTCAATGCAAACTAACATGACTAAAAAAACTTGACTCTAACAGACTAACTCAAAATACTAAGAACTGAACTTAAAACTTAAAGCTTGGTGGTAGTACATGACCACCTACATTTCTTACAAGACTATATATCATCACATTATATCGAACTACCAACGTAACCAATCAAGAAGATGGCTTCTTGACTGATTCTTCCGATCAGATCTTCTGGTCAACAAATGGATATTGGTAACTGTGCATCCAAAAACATAATTGGCCATGGTCTCCTTCATCACTCAATACTGCAATAATGACCTTCATTGTTGTCTGCAACAAATCTTCCATTGGATCATGAAAAACATGAAGATTTATCTCTTGTTGAGGAAACAAGATGTCTTTTTCTCTTGATTCTGATCTTCCTTCATAATGTACTTCAGAAAAAGTCTATTCTTGGTCCTCAAAAAATTCTAAACAAGCAGATAAGCATATTTCCTCTTCAAAGAACACTTCAAAACATGAAACATATGAGGAAGAATCTGAAATGGAATCCATAATGGTCTGGTCGACTATAGTCTGAATATATTTTTGACCATCTTGACATGATATGACAGCCACATTCTCATTGCATTCATCACATTCATCAATCATGAGAAAAGCAACTTCGGATTATTCTTGAAACCCAACACTAACTTTTTTTATCATCTACCATAAATTCAGCAAGAGAAAGCTTTTCACTTACTTAACTGCAGATCTCATCTTGTTGTTTATGAACTGACTGGATTACCTCTTCATGAAGGCTTTGTTTTGATGACATGAGAACATTTGGACCCAAAACTTTGTCTTCTTCTATGGACCAATCTGAAACGACACTTTTTCTTTCATCACTTTCAGCCATATGGAACTCTCTAACCTGATGATCTATTTCATGTAATTCATGTTGACTGTCAAGATGCAAAATTCCTTCATTTTCCACCGTACAAAGATCTTGATTCTGCTGCAAATTTTCCTGAGCATCTTGATGAGACTCCTCTAGTTTCTCTTCATGTTGCTGAAATGGATTCTCGTACAAGGCTTCCATGATCTCATCATCCATAAAATTCACATCCTCATAGTATTTTTCAAGGCTTTGAATAAAAGTAGAAGTATGTTTGCAACAGTCATGAACTAGATTTAATGATAGATAAGAGTCTTTATATCTTTCAATGAACGGGGCATGAAAATATTTTAGACAGTAAATACAGGTAGCGGGCAAATTTTCATACCAAGATTGGGCTTCACCTTCAAGAGTGGCCATGAATATCTTCATTAAGCAATCTTGAGGAAAAACAACCTTCAACTTGCGAATATGCATGTGAAATCGAGCTAGATTTAAAGCAGCATCCTTACCATCATCTTTAAAAGTAGGAAAATTATTTGACCAATCTACCTTCATAATTTTATTTGGAAAGCCTCGAATATGATCTCAGCTCATGGGAGCGTATCTTCTTGCAATCTGCTCCATTTTAAAAAACCTCAAAGCTATTGATCCCTCTGCAGTGGAGTCACTATGAAGCACCGTTTGTTGGATTCTTCAGTGAAAGGAGCCGTCAGGTGAATGATTTCAGCCGTCTTCTTATGTCCGATCATTGTTCACCATCAACCATCAGCTCTGAACTTGAGATATGTCCTGGGGAAAAATAATCTTCAAGCAAACCATTTTCATCCCCAATGGAGTCGCCACTATGCTAGCACCAAAATCCACCTCAGGCTGAAAGAAGGCAAAATTCAGGCTAACCATAAACCACGCTTAGTGTCGTAGCTAGCCCTACTAGAATAGGAGAGGGCTCTCTCTGAGTCACACTTAGTGAATAAGTAAATGAAATGGCCTGACATGACTTAAAATGAACTATTTGTCTTAGGCTAGTAAGTGAAAATGAATGTAAGGAGTGATTTTTATTAATGACTGTGTTTCTGGGATGTTATGGGACCACTAGACCTTAATGAACAGAGAACTTAACATAAAGGCACAGATTATTTCGTGAGGCAAGGTAGGCGGAAAGCATAGCAATTTTAGTTTTAAGATATGAAGGAATGTAGAGATTGATTAAGAAGGTGAAAAGGGCATGGGAAGCATGAATCCTTTTCAATAGAGGAATGAACACTATACATGAAATTTTCCCACAGGTAGAGCAATAAAATTGAATTCTACCTAATTTCACTCGAAAAATTTCACCAGAAATGAATATGAAATGAACTATGAAACATAACAAGATACATATGAAACATAAGAGACATAATTGCTACACTCACAACCACACGAATCTCATGAAACAGAGCCGCTGCCTTTCATTAATTCTCTGTAAAAATATACAGTGCAGAAACAAAGTTTCTTTCCCACAGTCCCCCAGAAGTTACAAGCCAACCAACCAATTCTTTGCAAATGGTTTGCATACAATATATAGAATCTGCCATAAAGAGATAGAATGCCCAACGGTCACAAAATGAAGGTGGAGAGCCAAACATCAGCTACAAGTGTAGCACCACAAACATGACAAATGGCTTGGGTGACACTCTGCCTTCCTTTGCCACTTGTATAACTGACCATATGGAGTGAAAATATTTATAAAATCGACGCGCTCCTCCTCCTGTGCATCGCGCTCTTTTCCAGGTGACATTTGGAGGCCTTTCCGATATCCACATTGATTGTAGGATAGCTCGTTGGAAAGCGTGTCCTGTCTCCTTTCCAAACCCACTAGAATTTTTCAATTTGGAGTTCATTTTCCCTGTCAAAAATCAAATCTCCCAAGACTGGTCGAACTATTCCAAATGAGGCTACCTCAAGGCAGAGTGTTGTTTCCGTCAAATTTTTAATAACTTTCTCTACACTAAATTGAGCTCATAATAGCTCATTGGAAAGGTATTTGAGTCTATTTCCCACCCAACCAGAATTTTTAGATTTGGAGGTCATTTGCCCCACCAAAAATCAAATCTCCCAAGACTGGTCGACCTGTACCAAATGACGCTGCCTAAAGGTAGAGTGCTGTTACAGTCAACTGTTGAATGCCTTCTTCAACTCCACATTGAGCTCATGATAGCTCATTGGAAAACTACTTGTCTCTAGTTATCATTTGGATCATCAAGCAAGTAATTTGGCCAACCAAGCTAGGAGAAAATTTGATTTTCCCGAGGTCCCTCCAGAGGTGCGTAAATTCTCCCGAGGCAATTGTATTTTTGACATTTATTCAAAACCATGACACCTGTGTAAAACGTGAAGGATTTTTTTCTTCCCTGGTCTGTATTCGACAAAAACCTCTCTCAATTTTCCGAAATTCATCTTTGATTTCTCAGAAACATCATTTGAGGGAAACATATCCCAATGTGTGGGACAAGGGATTTGCCGAAATGAAGCGAAATGAAGGGGACAGGGAGCTTCTAAATTCTTTAGGAAATTTTGGGAAGTAGGGAGGGATGTTAGGAAATATGGGAAAGTGGAATCTCAGAAATTGAGTTAGGGGAAGGGGTCCAAAAAGGCAAAACACAGGCCCAAGGGAAGGGGTCCAAAAAGGCAAAACACAGGCCCAACCATAGAAAATTGCCAAGTTGTAGCAAGAAACTAGGGTTTGTGCGAAAATAGGGAATTTGGTGGATCTCAGTGATGGGAAGAGTTTGATAAGGTACATTTTGGATAGGGGAAAGTGTATGAACATCACGATACAAGTTTTTCTGATTATTTGACCATCCAAGAGAAATTAGCTTCAAAACCCTAGGAGAGGGAAATGAACCTTGCCTAGGTGCAACTGAAGCATGAACAAGGTGTGAAATGAGCCAATGGAACTTGACATGATAATGAAAACCCTATGAATGACGGTAGACTCAGCTGAATAGTGACATAGACCGATATCTGGACAAGTTTGAAAGGAGTGAAAGAAAACCCTAGACCTAATGCCTAATGACGAAATTTTACTTGAAAACTCACTGAAATGACAAAATTTGACCTTGACACCTTAAAATCACTTGTGTAAGAACATGTTTGATCACTGGAGGAAGGCTGCACAGACTGACACTAACATTGGCTCCAATGGGGGATGGTAGCCCCTTGGAGGTACCAAGAACTGCAGATCTTTGGAAGAGCTAGATAGTGCCTTTTGTCCTTGGGCTATGGAGTCCATTATTCTGACAAACCAACATGACTCAATTTATTGACTCATACTTGACTCAAACTGACTCAATGCAAACTGACATGACTAAAAAAACTTGACTCTAACAAACTAACTCAAAATACTAAAAACTGAACTTAAAACTTAAAGCTTGGTGGTAGTACATGACCACCTGCATTTCTTACAAGACTATATATCATCACACTATGTCAAACTGCCAATGTAACCAATCAAGAAGTTGGCTTCTTGACTGATTCTTCTGATCAGATCTTCTGGTCAACAATGGATATTAGTAACTGCGCATCCAAAAACATAATTGGCCATGGTCTCCTTCATCGATGAATACTGCAATAATGACCTTCACTGTTGTCTGCAACAAATCTGCCATTGGATCATGAAAAACATGAAGATTTATCTCCTGCTGAGGAAACAAGATGTCTTTTTCTTTTGATTCTAATCTTCCTTCATAATGTACTTCAGAAAAAGTATGTTCCTAGTCCTCAAAAAATTCTGAACAAGCAGATGAGCAGATTTCCTTTTCAAAGAACACTTCAAAACATGAAACATATGAGGAAGAATCTGAAATGGAATCCATAATGGTCTGGTCGGCTATAGTCTGAAAATATTTTTGATCATCTTGACATGATATGACAGCCACATTCTCATTGCATTCATCACATTCATCAATCATGAGAAAAGCAACTTCAGATGATTCTTGAAACCCAACACTAACATTTTTATCATCTACCATAAATTCATCGAGAGAAAGCTTTTCAATTACTTGACTGCAGATCTCATCTTGTTGTTTATGAACTGACTGGATTACCTCTTCATGAAGGCTTTGTTCTGATGACATGAGAACATTTAGATCCAAAACTTTGTCTTCTTCTATGGACCAATCTGAAACGACACTTTTTCTTTCATCACTTTCAGCCATATGGAACTCTCTAACCTGATGATCTATTTCATGTAATTCATGTTCACTGTCAAGATGCAAAATTCCTTCATTTTCCACCGTACAAAGATCTTGATTTTGCTGCAAAGTTTCCTGAGCATCTTGAT
Source organism: Pinus taeda (assembly GCA_000404065.3). Lineage (NCBI taxonomy): Eukaryota > Viridiplantae > Streptophyta > Pinopsida > Pinales > Pinaceae > Pinus > Pinus taeda. Next base: position 52,009 of record APFE031136165.1, on the reverse strand, counting down.
GGGACTCCTCTAGTTTCTCTTCATGTTGCTGAAATGGATTCTCGTACAAGGCTTCCATGATCTCATCATCCATAAAATTCACATCCTCATAGTATTTTTCAAGGCTTTCAATAAAAGTAGAAGTATGTTTGCAACAGCCATGAACTAGATTTAATGATGGATAAGAGTCTTTATATCTTTCAATGAACAGGGCATGAAAATCCTTTAGAGAGTAAATACAGGTAGCGAGCAAATTTTCATACCAATATTGGGCTTCACCTTCAAGAGTGGCCATGAATATCTTCATTAAGCAATCTTGAGGAAAATCAACCTTCAACTTGCGAATATGCATGTGAAAACGAACTAGATGTAAAGCAGCGTCCTTCTTACCATCATCTTTAAAAGTAGGCAGATTCTTTGACCAATCTACCTTCATAATTTTATTTGGAAAGCCTGGAATGTGATCTCCGCTCGTGGGAGTGTATCTTCTTGTAATCTGCTGCATTTTAAAAACTCTCAAAGCTACTGATCCCTCTGCAGTGGAGTCACCATGAAGCACCATTTGTTGGATTCTTCAGTGAAAGGAGTTACTAGGTGAATGATTTCAGCCGTCTTCTTATGTATGATCGTTGTCCACCATCAACCATCATCTCTGAACTTGAGATATGTCCTGGGGCAAAACAATCTTCAAGCAAACCATTTTCGTCCCCAGTGGAGTCGCCACTATGTTAGCACCTAAATCTACCTCAGGCTGAAAGAAGGCAAAATTCAGGGTAACCACAAACCATGCTCAGTCTGGTAGCTAGCCCTACCAGAACAGGGGAGGGCTCTCTCTGAGTCACACTTAGTGAATAAGTAAATGAAATGGCCTGAGATGACTTACAATGAACTATTTGTCTTAGGCTAGTAAGTGAAAATTAATGTAAGGAGTGATTTTTATGAATGACTGTGTTTCTGGGGTGTTATGGGACCACTAGACCTTAATGAACAGAGAACTTAACATAAAGGCACAGATTATTTCGTGAGGCAAGGTAGGCGGAAAGCATAGCAATTTTAGTTTTAAGATATGACGGAATAGAGAGATTGATTAAGAAGGTGAAAAGGGCATTGGCAACATGAATAATTTTCAATAGAAGAATGAAAACTATACATGAAATTTTCCCACAGGTAGAGCAATAAAATTGAATTCTACCTAATTTCACTCGAACAATTTCACTAGAAATGAATATAAAATGAAGTATGAAACATAACAAGATACATATGAAACATAAGAGACACACTTGCTACACTCACAACCACATGAATCTCATGAAACAGAGCCACTACCTTTCATTAATTCTCTGTAAAAATATATAGTGCAGAAAAAAAGTTTCTTTCCCACAGTCCCCCAGAAATTGCAAGCCAACCAACCAATTCTTTGCAAATGGTTTGCATACAATATATAGAATGTGCCATGAAGAGATAGAACTACCAACGATCACAAAATGAAGGTGGAGAGCCAAACATCAGCTACAAGTGTAGCACCACAAACATGAAAAATGGCTTGGGTGACCCTTCGCCTTCCTTTGCCACTTGTATAACTGACCATATGGAGTGAAAATATTTATAAAATTGCCGCGCTCCTCCTCGTGTGCATCATGCTCTTTTCCAGGTGACTTTTGGAGGCCTTTCTGATATCCAAATTGACTGAAGGATAGCTCGTTGCAAATCACGGCCTGTCCACTTTCCAGCCCCACTAGAATGTTTCAATTTGGAGTTCATTTGCAATGTCAAAAATCAAATCTCCCAAGACTGGTCGAACTATGCCAAATGAGGCTACCTCAAGGCAGAGTGCTGTTGCGGTCAACTTTTTAATAACTTCCTCTACCCTAAATTGAGCTCATAATAGCTCATTGGAAAGGTATTTGAGTTTAATTTCCATCCCAACTAGAAGTTTTCGATTTGGAGTTCATTTTCCCTATCAAAAATGAAATCTCCCAAGACAGGTCGACCTGTACCAAATGACATTGCCTAAAGGTAGAGTGTTGTTACAGTCAACTTTTGAATGCCTTCCGCAACTCCAAATGGAGCTCATGATAGCTCATTGGAAAAATACATGTCTCTAGCTATCATTTGGATCATCAACTAAGTCATTTGGCCAACCAAGGTAGGAAAAACGTGATTTTCCCGAGATCGCTCAAGAGGTGCGCCAATTCTCCCGAGGCAATTGTATTTTTGAGATTTCTTCAAAACCATGACACCTGTGTAAAACATGAAGGAGGGTTTCCTAACCTGGTTTGTTTTCGACAAAAGCCTCTCTTAGTTTTCCCAAGTTCATCTTTGATTGCTCAGAAACATCATTTGAGGGAAACATATCCCAATGTGTCGGATAAGGGATTTGCCAAAATGAAGCGAAATGAATGGGACAGGGAGCTTCTAAATTCTTGAGGAAATTTTGGGAAGTATGGAGAGATGTTAGGAAATAGGGGAAAGTGGAATCTCAGAAATTTAGTGAGGGGAAGGGGTCCAAAAAGTCAAAACACAGGCCCAACCATAGAAAATTGCCAGGTTGTAGCAAGAAACTAGGGTTTGTGCGAAAATGAGGAATTTGGGGGATCTCAGTGATGGGAAGAGTTTGATAAGGTACATTATGGATAGGGGAAAGTGTATGAATGTTAGGATACAAGTTATTCCGATTATTTGACCATCCAAGAGAAATTAGCTTCAAAACCCTAGGAGAGGGAAATGAACCTTGCCTAGGCACAACTGAAGCATGAACAAGGTGTGAAATGAACCAATGGAACTTGACATGATAATGAAAACCCTATGAATGACGGTAGAATCAGCTGAATAGTGACATAGACCGACATCTGGACAACTTCTAAAAGAGTGAAAGCAAACCCTAGACCTAATGCCTAGTGACCAAATTTTACTTGAAAACTCACTGAAATGACAAAATTTGACCTTGAAACCTTAAAATAACTTGTATAAGAACATGTTTGATCACAGGAGGAAGGTTGCACAGACTGACACTAACATTTTCTCCAATGGGGGATGGTAGCTCCTTGGAGGTGCCAAGAACAGCAGATCTCTGGAAGAGCTAGACAGTGCCTTTTGTACATTGGCCTATGGAGTCCATTATTCTGAAAAACCAACATGACTCAATTTATTGATTGAAACTTGACTGAAACTGACTCAATGCAAACTGACATGCTAAAAAAACTTGACTCTAACAAACTAACTCAAAATACTAAGAACTGAACTTAAAACTTAAAGCTTGGTGGTAGTACATGACCACCTGCATTTCTTACAAGACTATATATCATCACACTATATCAAACTGCCAATGTAACCAATCAAGAAGATGGCTTCTTGATTGATTCTTCCGATCAGATCTTCTGGTCAACAATAGATATTGGTAATTGTGCATCCAAAAACATAATTGGCCATGGTCTCCTTCATCACTGAATACTGCAATAATGACCTTCACTGTTGTTTGCAACAAATATGCCATTGTATCATGAAAAACATGAATATTTGTCTCCTGCTGAGGAAACAAGATGTCTTTTTCTTTTGATTCTGATCTTCCTTCATAATGTACTTCAGAAAAAGTATGTTCCTGGTCCTCAAAAAATTCTGAACAAGCAGATGAGCGTATTTCCTCTTCAAAGAACACTTCAAAACATGAAACATATGAGGAAGAATCTGAAATGGAATCCATAATGGTCTGGTCGGCTATAGTCTGAATATATTTTTGATCATCTTGACATGATATGACAGCCACATTCTTATTGCATTCATCACATTCATCAATCATGAGAAAAGCAACTTCGGATGATTCTTGAAACCCAACACTAACATTTTTATCATCTACCATAAATTCATCCAGAGAAAGCTTTTCACTAACTTGACTGCAGATCTCATCTTGTTGTTTATGAACTGACAGGATTACCTCTTCATGAAGGCTTTGTTCTGATGACATGAGAACATTTGGACCCAAAACTTTGTCTTCTTCTATGGACCAATCTGAAACAACACTTTTTCTTTCATCACTTTCAGCCATATGGAACTCTCTAACCTGATGATCTATTTCATGTAATTCATGTTGACTGTCAAGATGCAAAATTCCTTCATTTTCCACCGTACAAAGATCTTGATTCTGCTGCAAAGTTTCCAGAGCATCTTGATGGAACTCCTCTAGTTTCTCTTCATGTTGCTGAAATGGATTCTCGTACAAGGCTTCCATGATCTCATCATCCATAAAATTCACATCCTCATAGTATTCTTCAAGGCTTTCAATAAAAGTAGAAGTATGTTTGCAACAGTCATGAACTAGATTTAATGATGGATAAGAGTATTTATATCTTTCAATGAACAGGGCATGAAAATCCCTTAGATAGTAAATACAGGTAGCGGGAAAATTTTCATACCAAGATTGGGCTTCACCTTCAAGAGTGGCCATGAATATCTTCATTAAGCAATCTTGAGGAAAATCAACCTTCAACTTGCGAATATGCATGTGAAATCAAACTAGATGTAAAGAAGCGTCCTTCTTACCATCATCTTTAAAGGTAGGCAGATTCTTTGACCAATCTACCTTCATAATTTTATTTGGAAAGCCTGGAAAGTGATCTCAGCTCATGGGAGCGTATCTTCCTGCAATACGCTCCATTTTAAAAAATCTCAAAGCTACTGATCCCTCTGCAGTGGAGTCACCATGAAGCACCGTTTGTTGGATTCTTCAATGAAAGGAGTCGCCAGGTGAATGATTTCAGTCGTCTTCTTATGTCTGATCATTGTTCACCATCAACCATCAGCTCTGAACTTGAGATATGTCCCGGGGAAAAACAATCTTCAAGCAAACCATTTTCTTCCCCAGTTGAGTTTCCACTATGTTAGCACCTAAATCTGCCTTAGGCTAAAAGAAGGCAAAATTCAGGGTAACCACAAACCATGCTCAGTTTGGTAGCTAGCCCTACCAGAACAGGAGAGGACTCTCTCTGAGTCATACTCAGTGAATAAGTAAATGAAATGGCCTGAGATGACTTACGATGAACTATTTGTCTTAGGCTAGTAAGTGAAAATGAATGTAAGGAGTGATTTTTATGAATGACTGTGTTTCTGGGATGTTATGGGACCACTAGACCTTAATGAACAAAGAACTTAACATAAAGGCACAAATTATTTCGTCAGGCAAGGTAGGCGGAAAGCATAGCAATTTTAGTTTTAAGATATGACGGAATGGAGAGATTGATTAAGAAGGTGAAAAGGGCATGGGCAACATGAATCCTTTTCAATAGAAGAATGAACATTGTACATGAAATTTTCCCACAGGTAGAGCAATAAAATTGAATTCTACCTAATTTCACTCAAACAATTTCACTAGAAATGAATATGAAATGAACTATGAAACATAAGAGACACACTTGCTACACTCACAACCACATGAATCTCATGAAACAAAGCCGCTTCCTTTCATTAATTCTCTATAAAAATATACAGTGCAGAAACAAAGTTTCTTTCCCACAGTCCCCCAGAAGTTACAAGCCAACCAACCAATTCTTTGCAAATGGTTTGCATACAATATATAGAATGTGCCATGAAGAGATAGAACGCCCAAGGGTCACAAAATTAAGGTGGAGAGCCAAAAATCACCTACAAGTGTAGCACCAAAAACATGACAAATGGCTTGGGTGACCCTCTGCCTTCCTTTGCCACTTGTATAACTGACCATATGGAGTGAAAATATTTATAAAACCGCCGCGCTCCTCCTCCTGTGCATCGCGCTCTTTTCCAGGTGACATTTGGAGGCCTTTCCTATATCCAAATTGAGCGTAGGATAGCTCTTTAGAAAGCGTCTCCTATCTACTTTCCAACCCCACTATAATTTTTCATTTTGGAGTTCATTTTCCATGTCAAAAATCAAATTGCCCAAGACTGGTCAAACTATGCCAAATGAGGCTACCTCAAGGCAGAGTGCTGTTGCGGTCAACTTTTTAATAACTTCCTATACCCTAAATTGAGCTCATAATAGCTCATTGGAAAGGTATTCGAGTCTAATTTCCAGCCCATCTATAATTTTTCGATTTGGAATTCATTTTCCTTATTAAAAATCAAATCTCCCAAGACTGGTCGACCTGTACCAAATGACGCTGCCTAAAGGTAGAGTGTTGTGACAATCAACTTTTGAATGCCTTCCTCAATTCCAAATTGAGCTCATGATAGCTCATTGGAAAACTACGTGTCTCTAGTTATCATTTGGATCATCAAGCAAGTAATTTGGCCAACCAAGCTAGGAAAACACTTGATTTTCCCGAGGTCGCTCTAGAGTTGCGTCAATTCTCTCAAGGCAATTGTATTTTTTACATTTCTTCAAAACCATGACACCTGTGTAAACAGTGAAGGAGGTTTTTATGCCCTGGTCTGTTTTCAACAAAAACCTCTCTCACTTTTCCCAAATTCATCTTTGATTGCACAGAAACATCATTTGTGGGAAACATATCCCAATGTGTGGGACAAGGGATTTGCCGAAATGAAACGAAACGAAGGGAACAGGGAGCTTCTAAATTCTTGAAGAAATTTTGGGAAGTATGGAGGGATGTTAGAAAATAGGAGAAAGTGGAATATCAGATATTGAGTGAGGGGAAGGGGTCAAAAAAGGCAAAACACATGCCCAACCATAGAAAATTGCCAAGTTGTAGCAAGAAACTAGGGTTTGTGCGAAAATGAGTACATTGGGGGATCTCAGTGATGGGAAGAGTTTGATAAGGTACATTATGGATAGGGGAAGGTGTATGAACATTAGGATACAAGTTTTTCCGATTATTTGACCATCCAAGAGAAATTAGCTTCAAATAAGGTGTGGAATGACCCAATGGAACTTGACATGATAATGAAAACCCTATGAATGACAGTAGAATCAGCTGAATAGTGACATAGACCGACATCTGGACAACTTTGAAAGGAGTGAAAGAAAACCCTAGACCTAATGCCTAGTGACCAAATTTTATTTGAAAACTCACTGAAATGACAAAATTTGACCTTGACACCTTAAAATCACTTGTGTAAGAACATGTTTGATCACTGGAGGAAGTCTGTAGAGACTGACACTAACATTGGCTCCAATGGGGGATGGTAGCTCCTTGGAGGTGCCAAGAACAACAGATCTCTAGAAGAGCTAGACAGTGCCTTTTGTCCATTGGGCTATAGAGTCCATTATTTTGACAAGCCAACATGACTCAATTTATTAACTGAAACTTGACTCAAACTGACTCAATGCAAACTGACATGACTAAAAAAACTTGACTCTAACAAACTAACTCAAAATACTAAGAACTGAACTTAAAACTTAAAGCTTGGTGGTAGTACATGACCACCTGCATTTCTTACAAGACTATATATCATCACACTATATCAAACTGCCAATGTAACCAATCAAGAAGATGGCTTCTTGACTGATTCTTCTGATCAGATCTTCTAGTCAACAATGGATATTGGTAATTGCGCATCCAAAAACATAATTGGACATGGTCTCCTTCATCACTGAATACTACAATAATGACCTTCACTGCTGTCTGCAACAAATCTGACATTGGATCATGAAAAACATGAAGATTTATCTCCTGCTGAGGAAACATGATGTCTTTTTCTTTTGATTCTGATCTTCCTTCATAATGTAATTCAGAAAAAGTATCTTCCTGGTCCTCAAAAAATTATGAACAAGCAGATGAGCCGATTTCCTCTTCAAAGAACACTTCAAAACATGAAAGATATGAGGAAGAATCTGAAATGGAATCCATAATGGTCTGGTCGGCTATATTCTGAATATATTTTTGATCATCTTGACATGATATGACAGCCACATTCTCATTGCATTCATCACATTCATCAATCATGAGAAAAGCAACTTCAGATGATTCTTGAAACCCAACACTAACATTTTTATCATCTACCATAAATTCATCTAGAGAAAGCTTTTCACTTACTTGACTACAGATCTCATCTTGTTGTTTATGAACTGACTGGATTACCTCTTCATGAAGGCTTTGTTCTGGTGACATGAGATTATTTGGACCCAAAACTTTGTCTTCTTCTATGGACCAATCTGAAACGACACTTTTTATTTCATCACTTTCAGCCATATGGAACTCTCTAACCTGATGATCTATTTCATGTAATTCATGTTCACTGTCAAGATGCAAAATTCCTTCATTTTCCACCGTACAAAGATCTTGATTCTGCTGCAAAGTTTCCTGAGCATCTTGATGGGACTCCTCTAGTTTCTCTTCATGTTGCTGAAATGGATTCTCATACAAGGCTTCCATGATGTCATCATCCATAAAATTCACATCCTCATAGTATTTTTCAAGGCTTTCAATAAAAGTAGAAGTATGTTTGCAACAATCATGAACTAGATTTAATGATGGATAAGAGTCTTTATATCTTTCAATGAACGAGGCATGAAAATCCTTTAGACAATAAATACAGGTAGCGGGAAAGTTTTCATACCAAGATTGGGCTTCACCTTCAGGAGTGGCCATGAATATCTTCATTAAGCAATCTTGAGGAAAATCAACCTTCAACTTGCGAATATGCATGTGAAATCGAACTAGATGTAAAGCAACGTCCTTCTTACCATCATCAGTAGGTAGATTCTTTGACCAATCTACCTTCATAATTTTATTTCGAAAGCCTGGAATGTGATCTCATCTCATGGGAGCGTATCTTCTTGCAATCCGCTCCATTTTAAAAAATCTCAAAGCTACTGATCCCTCTGCAGTGGAGTCACCATGAAGCACCGTTTGTTGGATTCTTCAGCGAAAGGAGTCGCCAGCTGAATGATTTCAGCCGTCTTCTTATGTCTGATCATTGTTCACCATCAACCATCAGCTCTAAACTTGAGATATGTCCTAGGGCAAAATAATCTTCAAGCAAACCATTTTCATCCCCAGTGGAGTCGCCACTATGCTAGCACCAAAATCCACCTCAGGCTGAAAGAAGGCAAAATTCAAGCTAACCACAAACCACGCTTAGTGTCGTAGCTAGCCCTACTAGAATAGGAGAGGGCTCTCTCTGAGTCACACTTAGTGAATAAGTAAATGAAATGGCCTGACATGACTTAAAATGAACTATTTGTCTTAGGCTAGTAAGTGAAAATGAATGTAAGGAGTGATTTTTATTAATGACTGTGTTTTTGGGATGTTATGGGACCACTAGACCTTAATGAACAGAGAACTTAACATAAAGGCACAGATTATTTCGTGAGGCAAGGTAGGCAGAAAGCATAGCAATTTTAGTTTTAAGATATGAAGGAATGTAGAGATTGATTAAGAAGGTGAAAAGGGCATGGGAAACATTAATCCTTTTCAATAGAGGAATGAACACTATACATGAAATTTTCCCATAGGTAGAGCAATAAAATTGAATTCTACCTAATTTCACTCGAAAAATTTCACCAGAAATGAATATGAAATGAACTATGAAACATAACAAGATACATATGAAACATAAGAGACACACTTGCTACACTCACAACCACATGAATCTCATGAAACAGAGCTGTTGCCTTTCATTAATTCTCTATAAAAATATACAGTGCAGAAACAAAGTTCCTTTCCCACAGTCCCCCAGAAGTTACAAGCCAACCAACCAATTCTTTGCAAATGGTTTGCATACAATATATAGAATGTTCCATGAAGAGATAGAACGCCCAAGGGTCACAAAATGAAGGTGGAGAGCCAAACATCAGCTACAGGTAATTGTATTTTTGACATTTCTTCAAAATCATGACACCTGTGTAAAAAGTGAAGGAGGGTTTTCTTCCGTGGTCTGTTGTCAACAAAAAACATCTCTCAGTTTTCCCAAAGTCATCTTTGATTGCTCAGAAACATCATTTGAGTGAAACATATCCCGATGTGTGGGACAAGGGATTTGCCGAAATGAAGCGAAATGAAGGGGACAGGGAGCTTCTAAATTCTTGAGGAAATTTTGGGAAGTATGGAGGGATGTTAGGAAATAGGGGAAAGTGGAATCTCAGAAATTGAGTGAGGGGAAGGGGTCCAAAAAGGCAAAAAACAGGCCCAACCATAGAAAATTGCCAGGTTGTAGCAAGAAACTAGGGTTTGTGTGAAAATGAGGAATTTGGGGGATCTCAGTGATGGATAGAGTTTGATAAGGTACATTATGGATAGGGGAAGGTGTATGAACATCACGATACAAGTTTTTCCGGTGATTTGACCATCCAAGAGAAATTAGCTTCAAAACCCTAGGAGAGGGAAATGAACCTTGCCTAGGCGCAACTGAAGCATGAACAAGGTGTGAAATGACCCAATGGAACTTGACATGATAATGAAAACCCTCTGAATGATGGTAGACTCAGCTGAATAGTGACATAGACTGACATCTGGACAACTTTGAAAGGAGTGAAAGCAAACCCTGGACCTAATGCCTAGTGATGAAATTTTACTTGAAGACTCACTGAAATGACAAAATTTGACCTTGACACCTTAAAATCACTTGTGTAAGAGCATGTTTGATCACTCGAGGAAGGTTGCACAGACTGACACTAATAGGCGACTCCTTGCTTTCTCCCACTCCATGCTTCTTCCGGCACTCTGTTCATCACTGCTTTTGTAGGACACCTGTTCAAAATATATGATACACAATTTACAGCTTCAGCCCAATAATCATTTGGAAAATGCTTTGCCTTCAACATACTTCTTGCCATATCCATGATGGTCCTATTCTTCCTTTCAGCAACTCCATTTTGCTGCGGGGTGTACCTAGCTGTAAATTGCTTATGAATTCCATTTTCTCTACAAAACCGTAGGAATTCCTTGGAGATATACTCACCTCCTCTGTCAGTTCTCAGAACTTTGATATGCAGCCCACTTTGATTTTCTACAAGTGCTTTGAAATTTTGAAAATTTTCAAACACTTCACTTTTGTTCTTTAGAAAATAAACCCAAGTCTTTTTGGTGAAATCATCAATGAATGTTAGAAAATATTGGCTGCTTGCTAGTGATGGAGTTTGCATCGGTCCACATACATCTGAGTGAACAATCTCTAAGGGTGGTTTTGCCCTTATGCTTTTCCCTGCTTGAAAACTTTCTCTGTGTTGCTTCCCCAAGATACAACCTTCACAAAGGTTGTCCGGTTTCTCTATCAGTGGTAATCCTTTTACCATTCCTTTTCTATGCAACGAGTTAAGACCTCCAAAGTTGAGATGTCGAAATCTCAAATGCCACAACAAATTTTCATCCTTTGGTATGCTTTGGAAAGCCTCTTGGGTAACTGCTGCAATTACTTCTTTGTTTTTCAAATCTGCCTTTATTCTGAGAGGGAACATCCTGTTCCTTGTCATCTTTACTTCAACAATACATTGTTTGTTGGGTGCTCTATCCATGATGGTGCATACATCATTCACAAAGAAAACATTGTACCACTTTCGAACAAGCCAACCAATACTCAAGAGGTTACATTTCATTCCAGGAACATAATAGACATCTGCTTGGTTTTCTTTTCACCTTTCTTTCTAAATATTTTAACTTCTCCTTTTCCCATAACAGAAATTTTACTATCAGTCCCAAGTGTGACTTGTGATTTCACATTTTGATCTAAAGTAGAAAACAGGGCTATGTTTCCTGTCATATGGTTGCTACAACCGGAGTCTAGAAACCATATATCATCACTGTTTGTTTCAACCATGTTACAAGCTATCAACACATTGTCTTGGCTGATATTTTCTCTAATGATATTTTCACTATATCTACTATTCATATCATGTTGTTTCTTCCTACATTCATTTGCATAATGCCCATATTTTTTACAATAATAACATTAGACATTGGTTTTTTCATACCTTTGTCCTTGAGCATGATGTTGTCCACTTTGTTGACTGCTGCCTTGGCCTTGGTTCTGATTTGGCTTGCTGCATCTTCCTTGAGCATTTGCTGGACTATTTCTTCCACCTCTGTTTTGGATTCTGCCTCTTCCTCTCTTGTTTCCTCTGCCTTGACCTCTTCCTCTTCCAAAAGACATCTGGGTCTTGAAGGCTTGCTCTAGAGATGAGTTTTCATTTCTACTCAACCTTTGCTCATGTGTTATCAATGATGCATGAAGTTCATCAACTGAAAAGTTTGAGAGATACTTTGTCTCTTCTATGGTGGTGAAAATCACATCAAACTTTGAGGGTAGAACTCTCAATAGTTTCTCCACAATCCTTCTTTCTTCAAGAATCTCTCCATGAGACCTTATCTTTGTGACTAGTCCAATTACATGTGTGAAGAATGAGTCAATATTATCCGACTCCATGCATAGATTCTCAAAATCTCTCCTCAGCAACCGTAGCTTTGCTGTCTTCACTTTCTCCATGCCTTGATAGGCTGTCTTAAGAGTTTGCCATGCTTCTTTGGATATCTTGGCTACTGCTATCCTTGGAAACACACTCTAATGCATTGCTTGATATAAAAATACGAGGGCTTTGGAATCCTTCTTCCTATTGCTCTTCAATAGATCTTTCCCTGCCTGAGTTAACCTATTAAACTCATTTTCATCTGCTGGTTCTTCAAAACCATCTTCAACTAATTCCCATAAAACTTGAGAAGCAAACATGGCTCTCATGGTTATTTCCCAATATTCATAGTTTTTCCCATTAAACTGTGGGAGCTGAGTATTAAACATACTCATGCTAGTGCTGGTGCTGGCCATTCTTGCACTCTAAACTATGCTTCTAAATCCTTGACTATGTATTTAAAACAGCTCGTTGTCTTCAACAACAACACAAAAAAAACTTTGAGAAATACCTTTAAATCTTTTGACTGAGTCTTCACTCTGCTGGAGAAGTTGTTGCAGCAAAAAAAACCTTTCCTTCAGCTTCTTTGACACCTTCAAAGAGCCTGGACAAGCTCTGATACCATGTTGGAAATTTCTGGTAATTTCAAACACAAAAGAACAAAGAACAATGCTTTGTTTTCTCCACAAGATCTTAACACACAGAAGCTAATTTTTTTGAGTAGAAAGAGTTTTCAAAACACATGGAAACACTATGTATTCATTAATAAAACAACCTGTTACAAATTCTTCCTCTCTCTCAGAGGGATTCACAAGAACTTCCAGTTCCATACAAAAAAAAATTACTCTGTCTCAGCTACAAATTTTTACACCACTGTGTGTAAAAATAAAACTTACATTTACTGCTATAAAAATCACTTACATTCACTACTGGAATAAACACAAATATCTAACATATGCTGCTGCATTTTTACATTCGTTATCTCAATGAACAAAACTAAACATTTTTCATAATCTGTCTCTCCAGAAAATTGTTCAGTGCTGTGTAAAAATTTTCTTCACATTCACCAAAAAAAAAAATTCACTCTAGCGTTGCTGTGCATTCCAAACTCAAGAACCAAAAAAAAATTACATTGCATATGTTAAAACTACAAAACGAAACATATGACTTTTTTTTACCTTTTCTTGTCCCATAAAACAAGAATTACATCCGTAAATAAAAAACATTAAAATTAAAAACATTTTCCTATGCCCATACTTCCCATGAATAAAAACTTAAAGACTTTACCAAAACTTACCTATCGTAATAAATTCATTTATTACTTCAGCGTGGTGAGAAATTAATTTCTCATCCTTTTACTGACAAACTTGGTGGTCAACCAAAAAGTTACTCCACGCAAGTTCAAATGATGTAGGTCCGTTGATTTAATCGGACGGTTGACGACGATATCGGGAGGCCTCTTATTACCGACCTTTACCTTCTGGGGAATAGGCTGTTTTGGAACCGTACTGTGGACACGCGTCAACTAGTCGGTATGTTCAGAGCCTCCCCACAAAATACCACTCAGCATGAAAGGTGGTGCGATAAAAAACTGGCTGGTTTTCTTGAATTAAATGTGGACAGTTGGAATTATTAATATTTCAACAGTTTTTTGGAAACAATATTGGGTCTTCCTATCAAGCTATGGAACCTCTTCGCAATTTTTGATATTTCCGACTCCATCAACAAATTCTACTTTTGGGATGAGGGGAATATTGCACAGATGGACAAGAGGATTTCATGGGTGCTTACTGAAGTTGATTTCAGAGGGGGATTATTATCCTCGTTGGATATTTCATGGGAAGAATTCAATCACAATTCTAACATTGATTTCTAGGGGATTCGCTATCAATTTTTATATTTCCATTCCACAGGGAATTTCCTTGCACCTTTCTCAACCCGTCTACAATCTCGCTACCGTATTTCTCCCCATAGATGCCCTCAATCTCCTATGGATGGAACAAACGATGGTTTGGCCTCTATCCATCAGCAAAGCGGTCAACTTGAGATTCCAGGTAACTTTATTCGCTCCTTTTCATTCTTTTCACCTCTTGATGTAGGTTCTTCTCCCGTTACAGTCCTGAATGACTCTCCACAATATTTAGGTGCGGTTTCTTTGCTTTCTTCCCAAACCTCACTTACTCCTCTTCCCTCACTGATTGATCATTGCGTCTCTCCTAACTCACCACTGCAACAACCTCCCTTCAAATGTGGCTTGGATTCCCCTTCTGCTCCCCCCACATCAGTTGCACATTTTATGTTGACCTCCCTAGATTCTCCCATTTTGCCAGATCGCGACCTCGAATCTCTTTCCTTCTATGACTCAGTAGAGATCGATCCCCTTACCATTAAGAAATCCTTTTGCCACTTGAGGGAGGGGTTTGGGAATGGACCTACCCATTCAGTCTCAGCTCCAGATCTTTCATCACTTCCCTGGAAAGAGAAACCCACCCAATACAAGAAAATTGCTTCTTGTTTGAAATCAGAATTTTCTCGTGGAATACTTGTTCTCACCTTCCTCCATGGGTGATTTCTCGGTATCTATCTCATATTCTCCTTGGGTCCTTCAAGCGAACGAGCTCGAATTGGTGGTTTCCCCATGATCATTTTGTCCCTTCACATTAGGGGGTTGGGGTACAGCTTGAAATCATGCTATCTCAAAGGGATTATACACAGATATAATTCAGACACTATTTTACTTCAAGAAACCATGATTCTCGAGGAGAGAACTTGGGAAATCTTGCTGCGAATATATCTTGGGTGGCTTGTTTATGCATCAAATTATTATAGTCTTTCTAGAGGTTTAACATCGGCATTGAAACCCTCTAGACTTAACATATTGGCATACTTGACTCATGCAGGGATTCTTCTCTCTAAGCACATGCAGGGTTCTCCTATTCGTCTCCAAATTCTTAATACGTATGCTCCATATTCAGGCAGGAGAATATTCTAGGATAGGGTCTTAGACTCCTGGTTTCTAAATTTGAATTTGGTCATTGTGGTAGGCGACTTGAATTTAACAATGAACCGTAATTATATATGGGGCTATAAGGAAAAGTCTGATTTATTGGAGTCCCACTTCATTGCATTTTTCAATTCTCTCTCACTACATGACATTTCTCCACCAAAGCTCGTTCCCACCTTGAACAATGGCCTAATGCTTCCTTTAATGCCGTTTTGGACACCTAGATGCTAGGATTGTTCAATGGTGAACGCATGTACAAAGTATTCTATAGTGGTGTACACTAGGATGTCATATTATAGTGTATAAGAGTAGGCTATTGAGGTCACAATTTCCCTAAAACAAAATAAAATATTTCGCAATATTTTGACAAAATCAACCCGAAATTTTGGAATTTAGGTTATAGTTGTCAAAATTCACTATTTTGGGTGCCTTAAGGGTTTTTTATTATGGTGAATCCATTTCCACCATTAAAAAAACCAACTGAAACACTTTAACAAACAATTTTTTAATAAATGCTTTAGGGAGATTCCACAAAAAAGTTGCCCCATAAAATTGTGGCCTATGTAGAAAACACTTAGTGTATATCATGATAATGAAAATAAATAAATAATGGACATTTAAAAAATCTAATAATATAATATTATGTTATTTATAAATATATTATTATTCTTAAATAAATATAATTATAATTTTTTTCATGTTAAATAATTAAATGGTATACCAAGACTCTGATCGAGACAATAACTGTATTAGGACTCTGATCGAGAGAACGACTATACCGTAATGAGTGGTTGGGGAAACAATTATAATCTGAAGTAGAAATGTTATATATTGGCATTGTGTGATATGGGATAGATGTTGAAAAGGAAATTTGTAGATGAGGTATTATTTACTAAATTTAAATTTAGATGAGTTTGCAGATAACTTGAGATTTATCTGCATTATCATAAAGGAATAAGAAATTTACATGGACCTATTCCAAAAATTGTTGGAAAGGCACACAAAACACATCAGTTGTGGCACTTCTATTGATCACACAAAAATTGATGATTACAATGAACCCAGTTAAGGGTATTTAAACCTTTTCGACTAGTGATTTGCTAAGATGACATGCAACGACACACTAAATTCGATTATGAGTTAACTCGACTTGACTTGACTTAACTTGGCACCCTAAAATTATCCAAATATTCATGCGTGAGTAAATAACTTATTTTTAACACTCCCCCTTAATTATGACTGTTAAACTAAGACATGAATTATGAAAACTCAAACATGCCTGCTAGTCTATCTCTCAGCTAGACTTACAACACCCAAGTTTCTTCTATGAAACTCAAACACATATTTTGCTAATACTTAGTAATTATATCAGCAAATTGATCAATAGATTTACAAGGCTTCAGTGAACTTTTGCATTGCTCACAAGTTCCCTAATAAAGTGATATCTAGTATCAATATGCTTTCTCTTTTGATGAAACACAATATTCTTGGATAGTGCAATCGTTGAGATGTTGTCACAATATATTGTTGTTGACCCTTGTTCTTTCTTCTTAAGTACATCAAATACTCTTCTTAACCATACAAATTGACATGTTGCTGGTGTCGCTACTACATATTTTACTTCTGCTGATGATAGTGTTACAATAGGTTGCTTCTTGGATGCCCATGGAATCACACCTAATCCAAGATGGAAAACATAACCAAAAGTGCTCTTCCTATCATCCAAACTACCTGCAAAACCACTGTTGATGTATCCAATCAAATCCCTTTTTTTGTGCTTGCATACATTATGCCACAATCTCTAGTTCCTGCTATGCATCTCATAATTCTTTTTCCCGCTCTTAAATGTGTGTCTTTTGGAGTATCCATAAATATTGATATCAAACTCACTCCTTGCTTAATATCTGGTCTTGTAGTTGTGAGAAACATGAGGTGGCCAACCAATCTTTTGAATGGAGTTGGATTTACATTTGATCTTTCATTGTCCTTGCTTAACTTTGTACCTGTTGCAATTGGTGTAGGGGCATGTTTGCAGTTTTCAATATTGAATATTTTCAGCAAGTCCCTAGCATGTTTATTTTGGTAAATAAAAATTCCTTTTTCAGATTTCTCAACTTCTATGCTAAGAAAATATTTCATGAGACCAAGATCTGTAATCTCAAATTCTTTCATCGTGACTTCTTTAATTCATCCAATTCAAAATCACATGTATAAATCATTTTCTCAACATATATGCAAACAATCATAATTTTTCCATGCTCATTTACCTTTATGTACAAGGTAGGCTCAATGATGCATCTGCAAAATCCATTCTTAATCATGTAACTGTCAATTCTTCTATACCAAGCTCTAGGTGCTTTCTTGAGTCCATAGAGCACTTTCTTCAACTTGTAAAGTTTATCCTCTTTACCTTTAACTTCATATCCTGGAGGCTGCTGTAGAGAGATTTCTTCTTCTAGAGTTCCATTCAAGAAGGTTGATTTCACATCTATTTGATATAATTTCCACTTGTTCTGAGCTGTTGTGGCTAGAAATGCTCTTACATGATCCAATCTGGCTACCAGAGCAAATGTTTCTCCAAAATATATCCGTGGTGCTGCGAGAATCCTTTTTCTACAAGATTGTTTTAAATCTGTAAATGCCACCCTTTTTATTCAACTTTGTCTTGTACACCCATTTCACAACAATGAGGTTTTTATCCTTTGGTAATTCAACCAAATACCATGTATCATTCTTTTCAATTTCTTCATCCATGGGTTGCACCCAATTTTCATCTCCGATTGCTTCTTCAAACGAAAAAGGTTGGAATGAAAGCAACACGAATTTTTAACTAACATCCAAATCATCATAGATATCTTTCGCACTTCTCATATTTCTCTTACTATTGATTGATTCATCACCTGATTGATTGTTAGGAGAATCTCGATCTATTGATCTGCTTGAAGATTCATGCTGGTTAGAAAATCTTGGAGTCCTTTTTGGTGTGTTTATGTTTGGTGTCTTCACCTATGATTCTTGCTGCTCCTTTTGTGCTACATCATCTTCTTCCACCAGTGGCACTTGTGCATCAATTGTTTTGTGTATACTAACATTCCATAACTCTTGTTCCTTGAACACCACATCTATGCTAATTATGGTCTTCTTGGTGATAGGGTTATACAGTTTGTAAGTTTTTTATTTCTCACTATAATGAGTAAATATGCATTTTCACTTTTATCATCTAATTTTCCTCTTAGCTCTTTAGGCACATGTGCATAAGCTACACATCCAAATAATCTGAGATGAGATACGCTACAAGACATACTTGAAGATGCTTCTTCTGGTACTCTGTTCATCACACTCTTTGTAGGAGTCATGTTTATAACATAAACAACACATGCAACTACTTCTACCCAATACTCATTAGACAAGTTTCTTCCTTTAAACATGCTCCTTGCCATGTTCATAATGGTTTTATTCTTTCTCTCTGCTAGACCATTTTGGTGCAGTGTGTACCTAGTTGTAAACTATCTTTTGATTCCATGTTGTTTTTAGTAATCATATAATGTATTTGAATAATATTGTCCACCACGATCTGACCTCAATACCTTGATACGTCAATCACTTTGGTTCTCTACTAAGGCTTTGAATTCTTTAAACTTTGCAAAAGTTACAGATTTCTGCTTCAAGAAGTAAACCCAAGTTATCTGCTACAATCACCAATAAAAGTGAGGAAGTAACAACTTCCACCAATCGACTGTGTCCTCATAGGTTCACACTAGTCTGTATGCACTAGTTCAAGATGCTTCTTTTCTTTGCATGCAACTCCCTTTGGAAAAGTTTCATGGTGTTTCTTTCCCAAGATGCAATGCTCACAAGTACTAATAGGTTCTTTGATGGGAGGTAATCCACTGACCATATTTTTCTACTGCAACAATATTAAACCAAAAAAGTGCAAGTGTCCAAACCAAATGTTCCATAACCAATAATCATTAGAACATGAAATTGTAAAAGAACTGACCTGATTATTGTAATTCATGACTAGAGGAAGGAGTTTGTTCTTCTTCATCTGCAACTTTACTATCAGCTTGAAGGGTGTGGCGTTTCTAGAGTAGTTGTTGGAAGCCAATGCGTCACCTTTGGGTAGTTGTTGAAGGATCTGGGCAAAATTGTGCATCATCACGTTCCTTTGTCACTCGATGGCCTTTTCGAGCAAGATTTTGGTAGGATCTCCTGCCCCCTCATCCTCCTTTTCATCCGCCATGGGAGGCCGTCAAGATTTGCGAGGCTGGTCTCACAAAGGTTCGACCAGTTCAACCCCTAACTCCTTATATCCCGACCTTGTTGGGGACATGAAAAGAAAAACAGAGAAAAAGCAAACCGCTCTGATACCACTAATCCAGATTTAAACAAGAACGCAAAAAATTATAGAGATAACCATAAACACAGAGATGCAGTGGAAATAATACTTCATTTTATTAATGTAAAATACTGAAATATGCTTACAACCAGAAATGGAAATAAACCAGCTAGGGCAATGGTAGCTTATCTAGGAGAAGAGATGTGGCAACTACATGCCTCTGAACTATGTTACTATGAGGCTCGAAAGCCTATTTATTGTTGAGAAATAATGGAAAACCCTAAACATCCAAAAATATAACCCTAGAAGATGAAACACCAAACTATGGGCTCCATTTGGGTAAATTGGTACAACAACTTCCCGTCGTCATAACTTTGGCAAAAGATCTTCATTTGACATGCACAATATCTCGTTAGAAAGATATATTTGAGCAATACAACTTTGGGAAGAGAAACATCAATCCATGGACCCATGTTTCTCCAAAATTTCCAAAAAAACGACATTTAGGGCCTCAAAACAGCTCTAGAAGTTCAGGACCCAAAAAACTGCTAAAAAAAGTAAATTGTGCTATAAATAAGGAAACTGAAAAACTAAAAGAGATAGTTGTGGGGTTCCAAGTGGGATAGGCAGGTGGCCATCAAAATCCACCTGGATCATTGTCATATATAACACATTATTTTCCTTCAAAGGTAACTCTGTATCCCTTCTGCGTCAATTGACCAACTCTTATCAAATTATGTTTGAGACCAGGGACATAATATACCTTTGATATTGTCTTCAACTCCCCCTGCTTGGTTAGAATATTGACCACTCATTTTCCATGTACATCTATAATCTTTTCAGTATCCAACTTTACTCTGTCTTCACAAATTGATCCAAATTTGCAACCAAATTCTTATTGCCTATCATGTGGTTACTACAACCACTATTTAATAGCCACACAGTATCAGAAGGTTCATGCATGGTATGGCAAGCTAGGAACATGGAGTTAGTACTCTCTGTAGTGACATTAGCTCACTAGTTCCCTTGATCAACTATACTCATCAAGCAATCATGGGCATAGTGACCAAATTTATTGCAATAATAACATCTCACCTTTGATTTGTCAACTCTTTAATTATTGTTGAAGCTTTTGCAGTTGCTTCCACTTTCTTGTTTGTGCTCTTCTAGGCCATCTCTCTGACTACCGTGTCTTCTGCCTCATCCTCTGCCTCTCGATCTACTTCTTCCTCAACCTCTCTCTCTTGAATAGAACCCTGACTTTTGAAAGCAGTTTCTAAAGTGGAATCCTTATTTCTATGTAATCTTGCCTCATGTGATAGAAGTGATCCCATCAACTCATCAACTGTGAGTGACGTAAAATTCTTGGCTTCTTCTATGGCTACTACAACAACATCAAATTTGGTAGACAAAGATCTAATGACCTTTTCTATCACTGTTTGATCTTTAATATCTTCACCATAATTTTTTAACTGATTTACAAAGATAAAAATCAGACTTGAATTAAAAAAAAAAAGGAGTTACAGCTCATAGGTGAGTACCACACCTAGAGACTGCACTCAAACAAAGAGAACTCTCTTTGTTCACTCTACTATTCATGAATGAAAGATTGCATCCTTAAGTACAACAAGAAGTTGCAACCAAACTCCTAAACTCTAGGAACAAATCCTAAACTAAGGAGATACGTTACAACTTGTGTAACTATTTATCCATTAGTACAAAATAATATTAATTATTTTCAACTCCCCCCCTTAATGGAGAAAGGATTATCCTGAACTCCTAGCATCCCTCTAAACAATTCAAACTTTACACGCCCAAGAGGCTTAGTAAAAATATCAGCCATGTTATCACAAGTTTTACAATATTCAACACATATCTCTTTTGACTGTAGTTTCTCTCGAACAAAATGAACCTGAGTATCGATATGCTTGGTATTTGTATGAAATACTGGATTGTATGCAAGCTTGATTGTACTCTGGTTGTTAGTTTTGATAATAGTTGATTCTTTCTGATCCTCTCCTACATTGTTGAGAAGTCTTCTCAACCATATAGCTTCACATGTGGCTACACATAATGCTTGGTACTCAGCTTCACATGAAGATAGAGCTACAGTGCTCTGCTTTTTGCTGCTCCATGCTATGACCCCGGATCCAATGTGGAATGCGTAACTTGTGATAGATCTCAGCACACTTTTTGCTGCGACCCAGTGACTTTCGAGTGGTTTTGACATGAACTGGCTTAACACACTAACAAAAATGCCAAATGTGGTCTAGTTGTAGTCAGATATATCAAACTACCAAATAATTGTCTGTACATAGTAGCATCCACCACTTTAGTACCATCGTCACTGCTCAACTTTAAATTCTGCTCATAATGGTGTTACTGCTGATCTGCACTGCTCCATTCTGAACCTCCAATCCTAAGCAATAATGAAGTTTTCTAAGATCTTTCATGTTAAACACTTTTGACATCTGCTGTTTGATTTCTTTGATCAGATTGTTAGCATTCCCTGTTATGATCATATCATCTACATACAAAGAAATCAAAATAATTTGCCTCTGTTTATTAAACTTGGTATACAGATTTGGATCATTCGAGCTCCTATGAAAGCCATGTTGTACAAAAAATGAGTCAATTTTCTCATACCATGACCTAGGTGCCTATTTTAAACCATAAAGTTCCTTTTTCAATTTACACATAAGATGTTCCTGCCCCTTTTTTCACAAAACCTTCAGGCTATACTAAATAAATTTCTTCCTTCAAGTCACCATTCAGAAATGCAGACTTAACATCTAGCTGCTGTAGCTGCCATTTGTGTTTTGTTTCTAAGGAAATTAGCATTTTAATGGTGTTTAATTTGGCTACAAGAGCAAAGGTGTCATCAAAATCTATTCCCTCTTGCTGTGAGTAACCCTTTGCTACTAGTCTGGCTTTAAGTTTCTCTATACTCCCATCTGCATTTATTTTTGGTTTATACAACCATTTGCATCCTATGGGGGTTTTACCTTCAGGAAATTCAACCAAATCCCAAGTATGGTTTCTATTTATTGATTCTATTTCCTCATACATTGCAGCCCTCCATGCATCAGATTTACTTGCTTCCTCATAATTTGCAGGTTATACAATTTTTACAATCTCTAACATTAATGTATAGTCTTTCAGTCTAGAAGATAATCGAGTCTTCCTACTTGATATCCTTGGTAGGGGACTTACCTCAACTCTATCTATTTCAGCATTTTCTAGGCTTGCATCATCATTGATTACATTATCTGTTACCTCTTCTTCTTGTTTTTGCTCCTGCTCTTCATCTTCCTCACTGTTTCCTTCTATTAGCAATGGAATGTGGCAATCACTGTTATAATCCTCCTTTCCATCTTCAACCTATTCATGAAATATGACATCTTTGCTTGCAAAAACCTTGTGAGTCACAGGATTAAATAATTTATATGACTTGAACTCAGTGCCATATCCAACAAATATACACTTCAGGGCTTTGGGATCTAACTTCTTCCTATCTGCTTTAGGTATATGAGCATAAGATTTTGACCCAAATATTCTTAAGTGACTCACTGCTGGTTTGAATCCAAACAAGGCTTCAAAAGGGGTTTCGAAGCCTAGAAATCTAGTAGGACTCCTATTCTTTAAATACACAGTAGTGTTAATAGTTTCTACCCAAAGACCATTTGATAGACCCTTACCTTGAAGCATGCTCCTTGCACACTCCACAAGAGTTCTGTTCTTCCGTTTT
This sequence comes from Pinus taeda, assembly GCA_000404065.3. NCBI lineage: Eukaryota > Viridiplantae > Streptophyta > Pinopsida > Pinales > Pinaceae > Pinus > Pinus taeda. The sequence continues at coordinate 28,668 of APFE031136165.1, read as the reverse complement.
TCCACTCCATTCTGCTGTGGAATGTGGGGCACTGTAAACTGTTGCACAATCCCATGCTGCTTGCAGAAATCCATGAACTCTCCCAACCTGTATTCTCCCCCTTGATCTGAGCGGAGAATTTTTATCCTTTTTCCTCTTTGGTTTTCTACCATGGATTTAAACTCTTTAAAATACTTAAAGGCTTGACTCTTTTTACTCAGAAAGTATATCCATGAAAATCTAGTGCAATCATCTGTACATAAAAGAAAGTAATATGCTCCTACTAATGACCTAGTTTGCATAGGTCTGCAGATGTTTGTATGCACCAGTTCTAAAATATCTCTTTCATTTCTATTGACATGTAAAGGGAACTCTTCTCTATGCATTTTCCCTATTGCACATCCATCACAATCCAGCTTAACATTATGGAGAACAAGGAGTCCATCAACCATACCTTTTCTTTGAAGTAGGATGAGGTATTGCAGATTAAGATGGTTGAATCTCTGATGCCAGAGATCTTCGAGTGTCAATCCAGTTGCAACCATTGCTTGTTGTGGCATACTCTTCACATCTAGTCTGTACAGGTTCCCCACGCGCACTCTTGTTGCAACTGTTTCCATCTGGCTATCCTTAATGACACAGTTAGTCTTAAAGAATTGAACTTGCATGTCTTGATCAGTAATCATTGAGACAAAGACCAAATTTTTCTTAGTTCCTGGAACATACAATACATTTTTAAGATGTCTAATGTCACCACTAGGTAACTTTACAGGAATGTCACCATATCCTTTGATCTCATATCCACTTTCATCTCCTAAATAGATTTTCGACCCACATGAAGTTTCTTCAAGAAATTCAAACCATTCCTTCATACCAGTCATATGTGAGGATGCGCCAAAGTTGACATACCATATGTCGTCCTCGTCTCCCTTTAAAGCTGAAAGAGCACAATCGACTATAAATAGTCGAAGTTCGTGGCTATGGTCCTCTTATTCCTCAACAAAGTAACCCTTATGTTTTCTCTGTTTGTTTCTTCCTTCGTCTACCTGCCTCTTATAACAATGCTTAATCTGATGACCGCGTTTTCCACAGTAAAAACATTTCTTGCTGAGAAAATTATTAGTAGACATACCTTTAAGCGGTCTCTTCTTAAATGTGTTGGCTCCTTTCTGTTGCTGCTGCTGCGGTTGCTGATGCTACTTTCCTCTATACTATCTCCTTTTTGCCATCAGAGCAAGGTCATTGCTTTGTGATTTCAGATTTTGTCGTCGCTCTTCTTCCTGTAGCAGAATCCCTGACAGCTCTTCAAACACAGGGGGTTTCTCCCTTGCTGACAGCCCTGAGATGAACACCTGGTATTCATCAGTCATTCCGTTTAACGTGATCATGACCAAATCTGAATCAGAAACTTTCTCTCCGATATCTCCCAATCTGTCCTTCATATCTTTAACTCTAGCAATGAATCTAGTAGCGGACTCATTCTCCTCCATCTTCAATGCAAACAGCTTGCCTTTGAGTGACAAGACGCGGTTTGTATTCTGCGTCTGGTATAGGTTTTTGAGCGTTGTCCAAATGTCAGTGGCTGATTTATAGTCTCTAATATGTGGGATAACATTGTCCTTGATGGACATCTTCAATATGACCTTCACTTTTGTTTCCCTTTTATCCCAATCTTGCTCTTGTGTAGCTGATCCTGGTCTCAACTCATTTCCTATAACAATCGACCACGCATTTGCGCTTTCAAGTAAAGTCTGCATCTTGAATTTCCAGTTGGTGAAATTCGATCCATCAAGTTTTCCAGACTCATGGAGGTACGATTCTACACTGTTATTCATATTGGACTGATAAAATTTCTGATCCTCTGATGAATAATTCTATCCAACTGAACACTTTCAAGACACACTAAAAAAAATCACCACATACCAGATCTGAACCTCTGTTTTGCTAAAACAAGTTTTACTTTCAATGAGCCACCACCGGGCTAGTTCGATTTGCTGCCACCGAACAGATCAAGAACTCCAATGCGCCACCATCGGGCAAGTCCAATCTGCTGCCACCGAACAGATCAACAACTCGAATGCGCCACCACCGGGCAAATTCGATCTGCTGCCACCGAACAGATCAAAAACTTGAATGCGCCACCACCGAGCAAATTCGATCTGCTGCCACCGAACAGATCAGGAACTCCAATGTGCCACCACCAAGCAAATCCGATTTGCTGCCACCGAACAGATCAGGAAATCCAATGCGCCATCACCGGGCAAGGTCGATCCGCAAAAAATTACAGATTTTCCAAAGAGAAAGAGGCTGGCCCTCCTTCGACGGCAAAAGACTTGAGCGAGAAACAAAATCAACGCGTCTTACGAAATTGGCGTGATTATGGCTTACTTTTCCATGCCAATTGCAATACCTGGCGCATTGGCACAATTATCCCTCTCAAAATCATGCCAAGTGGCGCGATTGTTCCTTAAAAAACCGTGCCAACCCTTTGTTCCACTCAAAAATGGCGTGACTGTTCTCGTCAAAACCATGCCAACCCTTTCTTGCGCTCAGAGATGATCAGTCATCTGAGACCTGTGCTATAGGTGTTACTGCAGTCCACCTGATCCTACGAATCTTCTGTATACTCCACCGCCACTACAGTTATGTACAAGGATGCATCCCTAAAAAGAAAAAAAAACCTAGGTTATCCCTACTCTGTGCTCTGATACCAAGATAAAAATCAAACTTGAATTGAAAAAAAAAAGAGTTACAGCTCACAGGTGAGCACCGCACTTGGAGACTGCACTCAAACAAAGAGAACTCTCTCCGTTCACTCTACTATTCATGAATGAAAGATTACATCATTAAGTACAACAGGAAGTTGCAACCAAACTCCTAAACTCTAGGAACAAATCCTAAACTAAGGAGATACGTTACAACTTGTGTAACTATTTCTCCATTAATAGAAAATAATATTAATTATTTTCAACTTAGTCATGACCCGATTCGTGAAAGTATCGATGTTCTCTGTCTCCTTCATATGCAAACTTTCAAAATCTCTTCTAGTATCTGTAAATTAACTATATTGACTTTAGCCACACCTTTATAGCTTGTCGCCAAGGTATCCCATGTTGTTTTTGCTGAAGACGTGATCATAATCTTCTAGAACACTTCTTGGTCCACTCATTGTTGGATAAGCTGCAACGCTTGTGCATTCTTCTTTTTGACTTTCTTTCGTAGTTCCCTATATGCATTACTGAGAGCTAATTCTTCTTTTTCATTTTTAGGTTATGAAAACCTAAACTCTTCTTTTTCATTTTTAGATTATGAAAACCTAAACTGGACATTATCCCAAACATCATGAGCCTACAACGTGGTCAACATCTTAATGACCCACACATCATAATATTTCCCTGTAAACGATAGGAACTCAGGTTGAAAATTTGAGAAAACCATCTTTCTTAAAAACTTCTCTTCAAAAACACTAAATTTCTCTTTTTATAAGTTTTGTAAAGCCACTTCTAAAAAAACCTCTTATAAATAAACTCCATTCAATAAATACCTTATTATTTATCTTTTATATATAAAAAAAACCTTTTATAAAAGAACTTGTTATAATAAGCCTCTCTTTAAAAAGCACTTATTATAATATATCTGTTTTTTTTTTTAAATCTTAAACTTAATGACTTACATTTAATAAAAGAGGCTCATATGCTTAATACGAATTCAATCCAAGTACGAAGAGGCTCGTAACCTTTGGAACGGCTAGCTTTTGACTTTTTAAAACCGTATGCCACGTAACTCTTAGCAAAACAAAAAAATATTGAACCGTTTTGAATCAATATACGACCTTTTTAAATGTCACGGGATGTGCATCACACAACCCCGCTGCGCAAATAACTCGAATAAAACGAAATATTGGCAGTTTTTGTATTAATTAGGTGTAGTTTTTGCCAAATTAACATCGTTAAAATTTGGCAATATAATTTAAAAAGAATTGATTCTTTTTAAAGGGTTTTATATGGCTCACAGAGAACACAGATTTTGTTATTTATTTATTTATTTTAACTTTCATTCGAATGTGATGGAAAAGTAGGAAATGGAAAATATAAATTGATACACAAAACATACGAGTTGTGACTATTTTATTAATCACATAAAATTTGATAATTACAATAAATCTAGTAAAAGGTAAAAACATACCTGGTAAAAAGTAAACCCATACTTGAAATAATTAGCTTATTTTAACAAAAACAATAAATCATATTTCGAAACGTTTCTAAAGTCTAAGGATAATAAATTTCTGTGATTTAGATGTAAAATAAAATATTCTAGATATGTCTGTGCAGGTTAGCGATATTTGGCCATGGTAACAGCTTGGCTAGTAACACACGCCATGCTACTTCTACTTTTTTGTCATGAAGCCTAATACCTACTGAGATAGCAGCAACTTGGATGGGAAACTATTCAGATCCAGCACATTGAGGGCCAGTTTCAGACTGACCTCCAGCTTCAGATTCTTATAACTTGCATGATGAAATACTTCTTCCTCCTTCTCGACCTGCTTATCTCCAGCCTTCACAACGGAGAAGCTATGCTCGACGTCACACGTCTATTCGGGCAGCTGCTGAGTATATTAATTTGTTTAAGGGTATTGAGTATATTAATTGGTTTATTTTATTTATAATATTTTTATTAAAAATTAATTTCGCAAAATTATTAAAATAAATTATAGAAATTTAAAAAGTTAATTATAATAATTTAAATGGTTGATAAAAAAATATTTCTATAAATTAATTTAATTATTAAATAATTTCATTTTTAGTTGAAATTTATAATTAAATATTTAAACAATTTATATATTTTAATTATTTTTAATATATTTTTCAATATAAATAGATTTAACATCCTTAAAATCTAAAATATGCAAATACCAAATATACCATTTTAAAAAATCTCCACAAAATTTCAAACAAAATCAATTTGAAAATATTACTTAAAAAGCCAATACATTTACCAATTTCACAACTACACTATACATTTTTATATTCCGTGCTATGACAATACAACTATTATAATCACATAAACATCAACTCAAAATTATTAAGATTATTGGAAGAATCATCCATGAGCGTCTCTGGGCTATATGACACTTTTGTATCACCAATTTTTTTTGTTGTTGGTGTATAATTTAAAATATAAATTTAATATTATGGAAGCAGTGTCGCGAATCATGGTGTGGTGTTGTCTGGTTATATGAAACATTTGTATAACTATGTCCTTTGTGTATGAAAAGAGAAATTTTGTCTAGGTTAAAGATAAAAAGGATAAAATATATTACTTTATTTTAATTTAAATCTATATAAAAGAATTTAAGATATTTAGTTTTTTTATACATGTACATGTTATAATTAAAATAATTATCAAAATATTTAAATTATAATTTTATTTAATATTAATTATTATTTATTATAAAAATAATTTATATATATATATAACAAAAATTTTTAATCATGTAAATTTATTTTGTTAATTTTTCTAAATATTCTATAATTTATTTGTTTTTTACTATTTATTAGTGGAAATTTTATCAATATATTCTATGTGTTTTAAAGCTATAAAATATATATTATTTAACATATTATAAAACAATAACTAACTAAATTATATAATATTTTTAATTTATATATATATATTATATATAATATATTATATATATATCAAGATTTCTAGAAAAAACATAGGAGAAGATTCTTAATCGTGGAGATTTTTTTTTTAAGAATTGTTTTTCTTTTGACTAATTAATTGAGCTTTGATAAATATATTCTCTAATGTTTAACTCTGTAAAATAAATATTAATTTCTTAATATTATTAAAATTACCAATTTGTAATCCTCCCATTAGTTCATATTTTAAAGGTACTATTTCAACCTTCATGACATGTGCAATGAAGTATAATTAAATAATCGTTCTTTTAGCCTAATTCTATGCCACAAGTAAGGTTTGTGAAAAGAGTTATTTTTTAGTTCTTTGTGAATGGATAGAGACACTAGAATTGCATGTGGCTACCATGCCATGTAACACTTGTTATGTATTGATGCATATCATCTTTTACTGACTATTTTATGTATATGGTTGTGCTAGTAATAGTCATAAATCAAAGATTGAGATTTATCTCAGAAGTAGTTATATACTTTCTTCTATTTTATTAAATAAAAAAAATCATAGAAACAAGTGTTATAGCAAATGAGTTATGGGTGTTGGGCATGTGGTATTGATAAGCTATGATATCGGCCCATGATATTGTAACAAAGTGTTTTCACAAATAAAAAATGTCCATGCTAAAATGGGGGTGGATATTTATAGTTAAGAATCTTATTAGATGTTTTTTTATTGTATATATGTTTAACTTATATATTAATTCTTTTTACAGTTAATAATAACAATAATTTAAAATAAAGTAATAACTTAATTATTTTTTATGTTTTTTAAAATTTTGGTAAAGTGAAATGAAAATGATGTTTTAATTCTTACCATGTATGACTTTTATCAACATTTACCAACTATTTAATTTAAAGAATTAAACTTATTTATAATAATACTTAACTTACAAAAGTTTTAGAGACCAAACTTACAAAAATTTTAGAGACTCAACTTAATCTAACCAACATGGATCCATCTTAACCACTGATCTAACATGAGCGAGAGGGGTCAAATTTATTCAAGTGTAAACTTATTTTAGAAGGCAAAGAATAATATGTAATTTTTTACAATTTTTGAATGTAATAGAGATTACATAACATGTGCATTGAGCCATATTATTAGTGTACATTAAATTGATTTTTTTTGTTATTAATATATTTTAAGTATACTTCAATATTAATTCATATTAAAATACTGTATTCATGCAACATTAAAATATTTTCTTTTAATATTTTTCTTATATTATAGATATATATGAAGTTGATATGACGTGTTTAAAATATTTTTGAAAAGTAATAAGGTTTAAATTTTTACATATTTTTTTAAACTTCTAATTATTTTAGATGAAAATTATATAGTCATCTTATATATATATATAATATATATATATATTATATATATCTATATATATATATATATATATATTATATATATATATATATATATATATATATATTATTTACTTTTTCATTTAGAAATTTTTTAAAACTGTTGGACATATTACACATCGACTTCACACTTCGGCTATAGAATGGAGGCCTCTCTCACTCAATAAATTATAATTATTTCTATAAATTATAATAAAAATATACAACCAAAATAATATAGACAATCTTGTCTGCATGGGGTAGCTCAAGTGGCAGTGGTCGTGGAAATGAAGTCTCACCTAACCGGAAGTCTTGGGTTCAAATCTCGGGCTACCCTTCCCCGTAGTGGGGTATGTAATGGACATGTAAATTGGAGAGTCCCACCTAAGCTTACAAAAAAAAAAAAATATAGACAATGTTAAAATCTAAATGAACCACACCATATCATACTCCACCCTTATTTAACATAGATAAGAGATAATATTCACATAGCAAAGACATATTTCTCAAAAACATGATTACACATAAACACCAACCTCAATCCATCCTAAATCCCCATCAAGAATTCAGAGGGATCAATGATCTTTGATCTCTCTCTGGACACCTTATTTAACATAGATAATAGATAATATTCACATAGCAAAGACATATTTCTCAAAAACATGATTATACATAAACACCAACCTCGATCCATCCTAAATCTCTATCAAGTAGTCAAGAGGGATCAATGATCTTTGATCTCTCTGGGGACATCTAAAGTTAAAATAGATCTAGGTTGATTTAGTTCTCCCTTTTAAATAGGCTATATTTGACACAAATATGATGAGTCAATAACATGAGTTCTCATAAACTTAGAACTTAAAAACCACTGATAACATAATTAAATCAAATTTATCTTAACTACTTAAAAAAATATACAAAAATAAAATATAATATAAAATTTTTATTTTAACTTAAAATAAATTTTATTAAATATTTACCTAACATTACATTGCAATATATTTCTATCCTATAAAATGAATAACTCCTTACCTAATCAATACTTAAAACAATTTACACCTGAGAATAGTCAAATCAAACTCTTCTCCTCAATTTTTGGTTACTCTCTTGTATTACCCATCTTGACACGTATTTGATCATCAATCTTCCACTTCCTTTTTCTCATTTTCGCCTTCCAAATAGTATCAACTTAGGAATATACCGCTAAACTTTACTATAAGAATATCCGCATGTTTGTAACATAACATAAGAATATGCAACTTAACTTACGCCCAATAGAAAGGGAAAATGGTATGAAGTACTTCATGATTTTTCTCTTGATCGTGCACCTCTACCTATGAATCTACCTACGAAACAACAAATAAACTACCCCATCCAAACTATTTTAACTAAATTCCATATGATCTAGAAGCAATGAATAAATCAACACGTTCAAATTAGGTTTGTTGTTAATTTTATCTAGTACCAAATCCAAGTGGATTAAGGTTGAAGCTACAAGAATTAGACGCAATGAATAAATTAACACGTTCAAACTAGGTTTGTTGCTAATTTTATCTAGTACCAAATCTAAGTGGATTAAGGTTGAAGTTACAAGAATTTTATTATTATTTTAAAATTTATTTGTTTGTGGATTATTATTAATTTAGTAATGAGTAATAAAATTTATGATGTTTATGGATATAGTTTGCAATATTTATATATTATTTTTAGATATTTGTGTATATAATTTTTTTATTTTTTTTATTTTTAGTTTTTCAAGAAAGTAAATAATATATTTGTCATGAGTTAATTATTACCATAATTTATTTTCTATCTCAACCCAAGAAGAAGTTTACCCTTCTATCAATATGGCACAAGATTTAGTCATGACTTTCGTATCGTCAAAGAGTGGGTAGAAAGGCTACCATGCCCATGAATCATATCACTAAGATAGTGACAAGGAGCAAACAAATATATCAGGTCACTTGACAATGGAAACATCTCAAGGAAAGGTAGTTCTACCATCCCCATGAATCAGATCACTAAGATAGTGACAAGGAGCAAACAAATATATCAGATCACTTGACAATGGAAACATCTCAAGGAAAGGAAGTTCTTGTCTTATCTCCAGGTTTGTCTAATCTCCATGTGTTCCTGGCAATGGGTAGACTTCAAGAAGAGGAAAAGTAAGAAAGAAAAACCAATATACAATCATGGAACCTAAATCCAACAAGGAAGAAAATTTAATTTTTATAGTGTTTTTAGGGGAAGATTGATGTTCAAAGATAACACAAATTGATTCTATAAAATAATAATTATTAAGTGGATGGTGGATTTAACATTCATGTAATACGTGAAAATATTCATACTAGTATTCACATTAATATTTATCTCCAAGTTAGTTATATTCTTTTAATTAATTTATCTCAAATTAATTAATTAAAGAAAATGACATATCAAGCCATATCATATTGGGTGGTCGAATTAATAAGCGATGTATTGGCCCATCATATTGTAAGAAGAGCTATTTGAAATTTAAGTCGTAAGTGGGGGTGAATCTCCATAGCTAAGAATATTGTTACATATTTTTTAAATTGTATATATGTTTAACTCATCTATTGATTTTTTTTACTTAACAATAATAATAATTTTAAATGAACTTATAGTTTACTTTATTTTTATGATTTCTTTAATCTAGGTAATGTGGGATATATCATGGGTAATTGTTTTGATGTTTATCATGGATTCATGCCTATCAACACTTACCAACCATTTAATTTATATTATTGTCTTAAATTTCTATATTTTTTAAAATTATTACAACTATTATAATTCAAAATATTGACATTGTTGGACACCTAATCCTCAATGGGTTAGTGTGGAAGCCAAATAGACAAAAGGAGTCTAAGAGACCTTGGGATGTGGAACCCAATGGTCACATAATGTACTATAAATGTATATCTCTTGTTAATAAAAATTGTACTCTCATGTTTTATCTTTCATATTCTATTGCTGCCCATGTGTGTTTAACATGGTATCAAAGCGGGTGAATTCTAGCCCTGCTCATATTTGAGTCACTGTTTTCTTGTGGCATTTTGTTGTGTTTCTTTCACCAGACCTATGCATTGACCATTAATGTTATGTGGGTCGTGAACTCTCGGTGCAGTGATATTGTTCGTTGATTAATTCATGCGCTGGTGTTGAAGCTTTACTCGGAATAGAGCATTGAAATAATAGTACACATTTTGAAGTTTATATGCCTGCTCCTAATCAAAACTCTATATACGTGTTGGTCTAAATATTTATATATGATTGAATTCATTGTATATATTTGTGTTGGCATATGTATAATTTTTGGTGCGTTGAATGAATAACACAATTTGGTGTATGGAAAGCATTGAAATAGTGTGAGGCAGATGCGTGGTCTTATTGAGCCAGATGCGTTGGTCGATATTTAAATATGCAACATATGCCTTGGGCTGTGGAATGTGGTTATAAATATGACCTCTGTTATGTGTTGAAGGTTGTGCAAAAAAGTTGAGAGTTAAAAGTCCTGGCACGTTGGCTCATTTCTGTTTAAGCTACCTACTCTGACCATTAATGTTATGTGTGTTTTGAAGTTTGGGTGCAATCATATTGCTCGTTGATTCATGCGTTGGCGTTGAGCTTAAAGTCTGAGCATAGTTCATGGCATTTGAATGCATATATCTCCATGTGTTGGAATGGACAATTGATTTTCCCTGTGCAGTGTCTCTGTACGTCGGTCAAAGGAATTCAAAATGTTTTGAACATCCTTGTGCCTGGTGATCTCCATGTGTGTCAGTCATATAAAAAAAATGTAGTCGATTGTTGCAGTTGTATTCTGCGTTGAAGAAAGACCAATTTTAGCCATTATCCTGCCATCCCTGATATTCCTGACCTCTGAAATCACCAGGTCTCTATTTTTGGTCTCTGACTCACTGTCCATACGTTGAACTGCCATACCAGAGTACACCTGCCTATCTAACATGCTGTGTGTTGAACGCACTCATAACATTATCACGCTGCTCATTACATTATAACGTTGGCCTGGCATGCATTGAACTATCCTGATGCTGCTCCTGCTTTCCTGACAATGGAAACTGAATTCGCGTTAGGGTTTTATTTTTGTATTCCTTTTGCAACTTATCTAAGAATACAAAGAAAGCACTAGGAGGCCTTTTCGAGTTTCGAGTTTTGATGTTGCTCATTGTTCTCTATCCCTCTTCGAGAACTTGCAGCCATTAATTATCTGTAAGCATGTCTGTGCATGCGTGGAGAATGAATGTCGCTCATCGAGGTTGAATATGTTGCTATTTTCTACCCACGGTGCTGGTGAAAGCCGAGTTCAATTGCGACTACGTGTCCATTCTTTGTGCTAGTTCATTAAGTTTATGTGTACGTTGGTCGATTCGTTGAGTTTATCTGCCATTCGTTGTTTAATTCCTGGTTGGTTCATTTACATTGTACATTTGTTGGAGAACTCAGATTGGCCACTCAACATGGTTTCAATGCGGTTTTCCTGAAGATGTATCAACTGTCTTTTGAATTTCAATGCGGTTTTGCTAAAGATGTACCGACTGTCTTTTGAATTTCAGTGCGGTTTTGCTGAAGATGTATCAACAAAGATTGTCTTTCATTGGCATTTCAAAACGGAAGGGGTCGGTGCTGGTGGCCAGAGGAACAGTCTAATCGAGGAGTTAATCAAGGTAGCAAAAGGTGTTCGACTCAACAACCAGATTGAATCCTTTTCCCAAATTGTAAATAGGGGAACACATTTCTAATATCAAGAAGGTAGAATCACACTGAATATCAGTCCTAGAAGATGGATGAAATCTACTTTTGATTGTGAGCGCAAACATTCCTTATAGAATATTTCTCTGAAGAGGCTAAGCTTATGTTAAATTGGTTGAGTTCTAAGATGTCAACAACACTCAGAGACCAATTTCAGACTACTACTGGAGATTGAATTTTTGAACATGTCTGAATGGACAGGCCATTCTTCAAGTACGTAAATTCCAGAATTTATTCTTTGAAGCAACACTTCCAAAATTGGGTCGTGGTGGACATATCAAACCTTGAAGGCCAACTTAGCTTCCAGACAAGTTCATATTGCTTCCCTGGTCATCTTTCTCTGCTAGATAAGAGGGACACATTGTTTCCAACATAGCATTAAGTGTTGTTAGCAAGTTTATAAAGATCATTTTTGTCTTCTCTAGATAACAAAAAAAATATAAAAATTGGAGCAAATCCCAGGAGCCTGCATAGCAACTATTTGCAGAAAATCATTTAAATTTTGGTAAAGGAATCTACACAGGGCAGAGACACGAGCTATCACTATAGCTACAGTTGCTCCAAGTTTCCAATCCTTCATTGCTACAGAACTTCACCTATAGGCTTGGAATCGTTGGTAACTTTGGGCAAATTGATCAAGATCTCAAATTGAGGAAAAGAGGACATTGTTTGTCCATAGTTCATTTGGAGTCAAGGGGATTATTGATAAAGGGACGTGGACTTGTCCTATAGCGAATCATGAACTAGTTTCAGAGTGGCACCTCTGGTAGAAGCATACATCACTACAAATATCTTCATGCAATTACTACATAAAGTTGAAGTGTACTATTTTTTTCATGCAAATCTAGTATCTTAAATATTGAAGTGGAATATTGTTTTCTTTGAAGAAAGTAGCAAGATCAGAGAATATTGATTCGTACCCCAGTCAAAGCATATGAGCATTCAAGTCCTGTCCATGACATGGTGTTATAATTGTTGAAGTTTTGTTAGCCATCATTTCTTATTCAAAAGGGAAGGAGTATTTGAAGGATCTAAGCAAGTTTGCAGTTGCTGCTACCCCAGTTGTGGTATTAAAACTCACTATAGTCTCTGTCTACATATATATGCATTGATTCCTTGATTCATTTGTTGGACATTTATAAAAGATATTGCTGTGTACTGTGAGTGGGTATTACTTTTCTGCATTGACTAGTAGTTGTGATCAATTTTTAAGGTGTAAATTAGACATTGGAAAAAAGAAAAAAATGGTCAGAATCAGTGAAGTATTAGAGTTCCTTAAAATTCTGATATTGTCTACTAATCATGATACATTAAAAGTCCAAAGTTTCTCTTGCAGACATTCAAGTCTGTCTACAAAATGCACAAGAGAAAATTGATTTTTTACAGGTCAAATCTCAACTACAGCAACAAGAATTAAAACAGAGGAATCATCATCAAAACTAGCATACCTGATTGTTGGAAGGCTTGAGAAAATTATGGATTAGTTAGTTGTTATCTAGAGATAAGGGATTGGATGGGAGATTTATAGATATGACAGATATTTTGGGAGTTTGTTGAGAGATCTAGAACCTACCTTGGGTTCTAATCCATTTGTATAAATTAAGGTGAGCCATGTAAGATGTAGAGTGTGTGAGTAAGTGTGAGGAATGAGAAGCCAATCATTGAGCCATGATTTCTCATGTAATTATTTTGTTTATTAATTAATCATTTTATGAGTGTTTATGTACATATGTTTGGTGTGTGAATTTCAATTCAGTTTTATATGTGTTTGTAACGACACTATGATTAGATGTTATTGACCTACCTCAAAATTTGGTATCAGAGCTGGTAACTTGTTTGAATGTTGAGTTATTGGCTATAGTTGCCATGCTTTCTAACTATTTGTAATTTGTGACAACATACATGGGAAATTTCAAATTATTGCAAAGTCACTGCAGATTGATGGAAGGTGCACTGAAAGTGATTACAATTTCAATTACGAATAAAGAAGAAGCCCAAGAATGAATAAAGAAGAAATTGCAAAGTTACTGATGGAAGTGCATTGAAAGTGATTACAATTGCAACTATGAATAAAGAAGAAACCCACCTTACAGTCGCTGCAACCCACTGGGGGAAGTCATTACTCTACTTTCGAGTGTGATCAAATTCACAATGTAGTTTTAAATACTATCGAAGAACGCAAATATCACAGTTCTGACGTTGGGAGTAAATTTCTTTGATATCTGTATTGCGTGGACATGTAGATCTGTGGATAATTTGTTGCCACGTTGTGTATAGATATGCTATTTTGTTATTATTTTGTTTAGCAGCCATTGAAGAAGATTCCGGAGAAAAGGGAACACGCGCCATTGTCAATAGCGAGCCGAAGAATCATTTGAATAAAGCGCGCTCCGGGGGAAGAGGAGATCATGTTTCCAGGGCCCGAGAGTTTAACATGTTGAGATTTTTAGTTTTAATAAATTGGGAAAAAATCTCATGTAGGTGACAACAATAGGATTTGTTGCTATATTAGGTCCATTTTGTTGAGGAGGAGCTAATGCATCCTATATTTGTTGTGAGAGAATTTATGAGTCAGTTTTATTCTCTTAGCTATAAAAATATATGCCCGTACAGGATATTGGGTATGGTAGAGAGTGTGTGAGGAAATAAATTATTGTAATCTCATGTTTAATAATAAGATTGTTGATGCCTCTGTTTGGTGGACGTAGCCCAGATTGGTTGGGTGAACCACGTTAAATCCTTGTGTTATTTGTCGATGATTTTATATGCTATGTATGTCTTTTAATTTCCGTTGCGCATTGTTTGCTCCAACAATTAATATCAGAGCATGTTGAGGAGTGGGTGCATGTGACAGAGCTGCTAAAGGTGGAGTTTTGGCATTTGGCGCGATTTCCGGAGAGTCAGTCGCGCCAATATTAAACAGTGAATGGGTTGGTGGGTTGGCTAATATCAGAAACCCTTGAGTTTGATGATGTAGTTGCATCTTTATTATCTGAAGAAACAAGGAAAAGGTAAAATTTAGAAACCTTTACGTCAGAAGTAATGATGGTCATAGGTTGTTCTAAAGAAAGACACTTCAGTAGGCATAGCGACTCGCGTTCAAAATCGAAAGGGAAGAATAGTAAGGTAAAGCGTTGGTTTTGTGGCAAATCAGGACATTTGAAGAAGGATTGTTGGAAGCGACAACAAACTTCTAAAGAAGACTCTTCAACAGAGAAGAAAGAAGCAAACACGACAGATACAAGTTCAACATCTGTTTCAGGTATGAGTGATGAAGTGTTATCAATTAATTTGTCTAATCATGATCAACATTGGTTGTTAGATTCAGGTGCATCAAATCACATGTGCATTCATAGTGAATGGTTTAAGACGTATAAATCAATTAATGATGGAGTCATTTACTTGGGAAATGATGTCACATGTAATATTGTGGGAATTGGAAGCATTCAGTTGCAAATGTTTGATGGGACAACTAAAATTTTAACTGATGTAAGACATGTACCTGAATTAAGGAAAAATCTAATTTCACTAGGAGCACTTGACACGAATGGATATAAAATTGTTATTCAAGGTGGAGTAATGAAACTTTTTAAACGTATTTTTACTAGTAATGAAAGCTAAGAAGGTTGGAAATATTTTTCAGTTAGAAGGAAGAACAGGGTCAGATCATGTGTCTACGGTGTCTAAAAATGACAGTAGTTCTATTCGTTTATGGCATCAAAGGTTGGGCCATATGAGCGAAAGAGGTTTAAAGATTTTGTTTGATCGTAAGTTACTTCCTAATCTAAAGTCTGTTAAGTTAGATTTCTGCAAACATTATCTGTTTGGGAAACAAAGCAAGCAGAAGTTTAAAACTGGCAAACATACTAGTGAAGGAATCCTTGATTATATCTATTCTGATGTTTGGGGTCCATCCCCTACAACCTCATATGGAGGCTCGTCATATTTTATTGATGATTTCTCTAGAAAAGTATGGGTCTACATGTTAAAAAGGAAGTCTGATGTATTTACAGTTTTCAAGCAGTTTAGAGCATTAGTAGAAAACATCACTCGAAGAACCATAAAATGTTTAAGAATTGACAATGGGGGTGAGTTTACTTCAAAGGAGTTTGACAATTATTGCAAGGACGCTGGGATCGAGAGACATAAGACCACTGTATATACTCCTCAGCAAAATGGAGTTGCTGAATGCATGAATAGGACTCTTTTAGAGAGCAAGGAGTATGCTGAGTAACGCCAATTTGCAGAAGGAATTGTGGACAAAAGCGGTGGCTACAGCTTGTTATGTGATAAATCGATCACCATCAATGGCGATAGGATGCAAAATTCCTCAAGAGGTGTGGAAAGGTCACCCTTGTGATTATTCTAAACTAAGAGTTTTTGGTTGTGATGCATATGCTCTAGTGCCAAAACATCAGTGTTCTAAATTAGATCCAAAATCAAAAAAGGTATATATTTGTTGGATATGGTGATGGAACAAAGGGATACAGATTGTGGGATCCTACTACTCACAAGATCATCATCAATAGAGATGTTAAGTTTAATGAATCCTCAATTGTACAGTTAGTTGTAGACAATAAATTGAAACAGGATAATGTATCTGACTTTCAACACATTCAGTTTGAAACCAGTTCTAATGATAGTCAAAATGAGCATAGTTCAGATGCAAGTCATGAACAATTTTCAGATACAGATCATGAACAAGGTTCAAATGTAGATCATGAACATGTCTCAGATGCTGATCATGAAGAAGTTCCTACAGATGATAATCATCCAATTGTGGAAGTACCAAAAACATCTTTAAGGAGGTCTACAAGAATGAAACGTCCTCCTAAAAGGTATGATGATTATGTTACTTAAGTTGCATTTACCGCTAACAATGATGAACCTTTGTGCTATCAGGAAGCTGTAGAAGGTTCGAAAATTGAAAATTGGAAAGCTGCTATGAAGGACGAAATGATGGCCTTAGATAAGAATGGCACATGGGATCTGGTTGAACTTCCAAAAGACAGGAAAACTGTGGGATGTAAATGGGTTTTCAAATTGAAACGGGGTGTGGATGATACAAAGGCCAGGTACAAAGTGAGGCTGGTCGCAAAAGGTTTTTCTCAGAAATTAGGCATTGACTTTCATGAAATATCTTCACCAGTTGTAAAAATATTTTCAATTCGAATTGTGTTAGCATTAGTCGCTTTACTTGATTTAGAATTACAACAACTAGATGTTAAAACTGCATTTTGCCATGGAGATTTAGATGAGGAAATTTACATGGAACAACTGGAAGGGTTTTTTCAACATCGAAACAAGAAATTTGTCTGCAGGCTCAAGAAATCATTGTATGGTCTCAAGCAGTGGCCTCGACAATGGTACAAGAAATTTGATTCTTTCATGTTGAGTCAAAAATATATAAGAAGTGAATATGATCATTGTGTTTACTTTAAGCAATTAAGTAATGGCATGTTCATTATCTTATTGTTGTATGTTGACGATATGATTTTAGCAAGCAAAAGCATAGTAGAGATCAACACGTTAAAGGCTCAGATGGCAAGGACATTTGATATGAAAGATCTAGGAGCAGCAAGATAGATTTTGGGCATGGAGATTTTCAGAGACAGGAGCAATGGTAAGCTGTGGCTATCACAACAAAAGTATATTGAGAAAATACTCTTGAGGGTTGTTACGAACAATGTGAAGCCTGTATCAGTCCCTTTAGCTTCCCATTTTAAGCTTTCTTCTAGTTTATGTCCTAATACAAATGAAGAAAAGGAATATATGTCTTGAATTCCATATGCAAATGTAGTAGGTTGTTTGATGTATGCGATGGTTTGTACTCGACCAGATATTTCACATGCAGTTGGGGTTGTCAGCAGGTATATGGCAAATCTAGGTAAAGAACACTGGTTAGCAGTGAAATGGGTGCTTCGGTATTTAAGAGGCACAAGTAGTTATTGTATCACTTATAACAGGAGTAGTGAATTTGTTTGTGGATATGTTGATTCCGATTTTGCAGGTGATTTGGATAAGAGAAGGTCAACATCAGGGTATGTCTTTACTCTTGCAGGTGGAGCTATTAGTTGGATGTCAAAGCTAGAGAACATTGTTGCTTTATCCACTATTGAAGAAGAGTATATAACGGCTTCTCATGGTTGCAAAGAAACGATTTGGTTGAAAGGTTTGTTTGGTGAGTTTGGTAGGTTACAGGACAATGTCAAGTTATTTTGTGATAGTCAAAGTGCAATACATTTGGCTAAGAATCCGGCATATCATAGTAAATCAAAGCATATACCAATCAAGTACCTTTTTGTAAGACATGTTATCACTGAAAGGGGAGTCTCTCTTGAAAAGGTGCAAACAAAGGAGAATTGTGCAGACATGTTCACGAAACCAGTTTTGTTAGAGAAGCTACGTTGGTGTTTGGCTTCTCTTGGCTTGCAGAAAAGATAAAAATAATAAAGAAACAGGGTATCAGGGTAATTGTTGTCAAGGTGGAGATTGTTGAGATTTTCGGTTTTAATAAATTGGGCAAAAATCTCATGTAGGTGACAACAATAAGATTTGTTGCTATATTAGCTCCATTTTGTTGATAAGGAGTTAATGCATCCTATATTTGTTGTGAGATAATTTATGAGTCAGTTTTATTCTCTTAGCTATAAAAATATATGCCTGTACAGGATATTGGGTATGATAGAGAATGTGTGAGGAAATAAATTATTGTAATCTCCTGTTTAATAATAAGATTTTCGATGCCTCTGTTTGGTGGACATAGCCCAGATTGGTTGGATGAACCACGTTAAATCCTTGTGTTATTTGTCTATGATTTTATATGCTGTGTATGTCTTTTAATTTCCGCTGCGCACTGTTTTCTCCAACATAACATACATTCATAATGAGTTAAAAATTTGTGTAATTTAATGATGATTCCATTTGATGGCTGCAAAGAGGAGCCATCAAACAATTATTGAATACATTTAGTGTGCTATCAAGGAAACATAATACTCTTAGATAAGAGTTGAAGTATTGAAGGGAGAAGCCACCGGTGGAATTTGGGTTGAAATGTGCAGTGCTTAATAATTACAGGAGGTATATTTCTTTAGTTAGAAATAATTAATTCCTACTTGTCTATGATTGTAATTCTCCATTTGAGGAGTTTGTTCCTACATAATAGGAATTAGCTAGAATATAGTTTCTCCTAGTTTAGTGTGTGGTTGAGAGAATCTCTCAACCACACTACTGTAGGTCTAAGATAGAATTCCTATCTTGAGACTTTTGTTTGTATAAATATGTGTGTAATTTCCTTAATTAATAATAGAGAATTTGATTAGAGTTTGATGTGTGCTATTTTAAGTTGGTGTCAGAGCCCCTGAGGGCCTTGTCCCTCGTGGGCTTGGCCCCTCCTGGGCTAAGGGAAATAACGAATTTGATCTCAATTTATGTTTGATTTGTTTGTCCATTTTTTATTCCGGTGGTGCAGCATACTCGAGTTGGTGGCATTTGTAAGTGTTGAGGAGGGTTTGCATGATGATGGATTTGTTGGTGCATGGATCCTACATATCGATGGATCTTGCAGTGATGTTGCGCTCACCTTCCCCCCTTGCAACAAATTAGTGGCTTGCCCATTGCCGAGTGAACATGGGGGAGTAGCTAGCCAATGGCTCCCTCCTGGACACTAGGGCGTCACCTGGCGCGGAGGCTTGTTGAGGTTGGGGTCAGTGATGCTTTCTTTGTTCCTAGGGACATGAGATCAGCAAGACAAGGTGTGAATGACTGTTGTCTTAGATATTGTTGTTAACGTGAAGCTGAAGATTGCAAACAACCATGGTGCCAAGGATTTGCATCGATCTACCAAGGACCCGTCCTTCTGCGAGCAGAGGTGGATGAAGCTCTAGAACTCTGGAGAAGCCGAGGGCGGGGGAGCGCATGGTTCCCCATTGCATATCAGGTACTTGAGCATCGGCCAGTCAAGTTGGATCCCGCTCTCCAGGATAGGCAACCGCCCAACGTAGCATTCCAAGAGGGTGAGCCTGAGGCTCCACATATCCCCAGCGTACCCGTTGTAGCGCTCATCATTCTTACCGGGGTCAATTCTTTCAGGGCTCATGTACGCGTAGGTTCCGACGCAGGAATTGCAAGGATCCAATGTCCTCGATAGAATCCTACTCTCGCTGAAATCTATGATCAAGATCAAGAATGGAGATGCTGCGGCAGATTGAGGATTTGGACTAGAGTGGCATCTTGTTATGCACCTCCTGGTGAGAAAGCTTGGCCGTCCTGGGTGAAGGAAATAAAAGAATATATTTTAATTTATAACTTTTAGTTTGCCCATTTATTTAGGCCCGCAGTAGGAGCGATTCAAGTTTGCCTGTGGTGAAGCAACGAGAGCATCGGTGGATTTTGGATGGTGGTGCTGTGGATTAATGGATCTGCATGGTGGATCTGTATGACTGCTCGACCCATGAAGGGGATGCTCATTGGCCTAGTGACAATTTTGAACTGGTCCTTTGCTAGAAATGATCAGCCAAGATCTAAAACTTGCATGCAAATTGCCTTGACCATCAAGGATGAGGTGGAAGATTTGGAAGCAAGTGGTTTTTAGGTGATTCAAATTGACGAGACATCTCTTAGAGAAGGTTTGCCTCTACACAAGGCTGAACATGCTTATTAGTTGGATTGGGTTGTACACAGATTCCACACCACTAACTATGGTGTGCAAGATACCACTTAGATCCATACTCACAAGTGATACTCAAACTTCAATGAAATTATTCATTCCATCATTGATATGGATGTTGATGTCATCACCATTGAGAATTCTCATTCCAATGAGAAACTTCTCTCAGTTTTCCAAGAGGGTGTGAAATATGGTGCCGGAATCGGCCCTCGTGTCTATGCCATTCAATCTCCTCACATTCCAAGCGTAGAAGAAATTGTAGATCATATTAGCAAGATGTTTGTTGTGCTCTGTTGCGTGGTTATATTCACTGAGTTACTTATGGTTCTGTTGTTGTGAGAATTGTAAGGTGAGCTGTGAAAAACATCATTGCTTGGAGTTAAGCATATGATGAGCGTGGAAATGAATCTATGTGTGAATGATGCTCAGGAGACACTTTCAAATTCTCTGTCACTTTTATAGAAGTTTGGCATGGAGCTACAATGCTGGACTTGGGATGGTTGGTTGCACGTTTCTTGAATCTCGGGGACATCTTGAAATTGTTTCAGGATCGATCATGGCGAGACTATGAGAAGCGTGGTAGTTTCGTGTCAAAGAAGAGGCTGATGATCGTGACAGTGATTTCCCTGGTTCGAAGGCCTTCGATGCTGACAACATCGATTGTGATCGTTTTGAGAACTCATATCACGACAGATTGACCATGAGGCTTTGATTAGCCTCACAACCTGACGATGTTGTGCCTGTGTTGTGAGATTCGATTTGTGTTGTTGTGCGAATGATCTGCCAAACGTTTGTGGATTAGTAAGTCCCTTGGACAAGTGAAGCCTTCACTTGCACAACTGAGCGAAGAACAAAGGCAAAATCGGTGTAGATCGGCGATCTCCAACTCCAAATCTGGAGTTTTTTGTAGTTTTCCACATCAGATCTCCGATGGTGTGTGCCTATGTCTGGATCATCAGTGTTTGAATGCACTGCATTGAGTTTAGGTGAAAATTCATTAATCCATTTCTTTATCAGTAGACCCCTCACAGGTATCATTGGTGAAATATGGCTGCTGGTATGTTTGGAAAATAATCATCTGGGCAGAGATAGAGAAATTAAACTTGAAGAATTTATGCTTTATTTAGTTTCTTGGAATCATGTTTAAAGTTATTGAGCCTTATTAAGCCTAGCTAACTCAATTTAGGTAAAGTTATTTTGTTAGAATTCGTGACTCTAATGAATGACAGGTTAAGCATGGAGTTCCAAGAATTTATTTGACAAAGATGCCCAAGATGTGAACTATGAAAAGATGGGATAAAGGAGTAGCAACAACGTTTATGGTGGACAACAAAATAGATGTTTGTTTGAGTTAGTGTGGTTTGTGGAATAGACTCCCTAGCATGTTATAAGCAAGTCTAGTTGTTGTAATGGTCAATATATGTACCCAGAAGCTCCAAAATGTGGAATGAAATGTAATTTTTTTAAAGACATCTGAAAGTTCGTCGTGATCTTAAAACCACTTTGTAATGGTTTATGGTCAGCCTGAAACCATTTTTTGTCACTGTAAAGTGATGGTTGGTGGTGAGCCAGAAACCATCTATAGAGGCTTTGTGGCTGAAGTGCTTTTGTGACCAGCTTGCCTTTGTGGCAAAATTGCCGTTGTGGCTTGAGGTGCCTTTGTGGCTGCGTGTACATGAGAGCTTTGTGCTCAATTGAGCAGGTGGACTGCAGAACACATGGCTCGGACTCAGATGATTTTTTTTAATTTTCTAAGTAGAAGGGGATTGGTGCGCCTTTCGCAGTGACAGTCGCGCCAGGATGCGCAACTGGCGCATCTGTTAGGCCATTAATCGCGCCACCACGCCAAAATACGAGACTGCAGCGGAATTTTACGGAAAAATCGCGCCAAGAGTTTCTGATTTCATATGGGCATGTGTTTTTCGCTCAGGATTGCGCCAATTCACCTTCAAGGGGATCCGTAGGAATCCTCATATTTGTTTGGCGATTTGCGAGAGGAGGCAGATCAGAGAAGCCACGGATCTATCCGAGAGAGGAAGATTGTGTTTTGGAGGTTTTGTACATGAAATTCGCCAGATGGTGGTGGATTTGCAGTTTAACCACAACAAGACTTTGGGAATCACTATCATGACAAGTAGTCATTAAGGGCAGGAGTTAGAAATAATTATTTCCTACTTGTCTATGGTTGTTATTCTCCATTTGAGGAGTTTGTTCCTACATAATAGGAATTAGCTAGAATATAGTTTCTTCTAGTTTATTGTGTGGTTGAGAGAATCTCTTAGCCACACTACTGTAGGTCTAAGATAGAATTCCTATCTTGAGACTTTTGTTTGTATAAATATGTGTGTAATTTCCTTGATTCATAATAGAGAATTTGATTAGAGTTTGTTGTGTGCTATTTTAAGTTATTTTACAATATTCACATGCAAAAGCATTTATTTTGAAAAGAAAAATCACACTTTGGAGAATTTCTCACGATTTAAAGTTCAAGTGGATTTCAAGATTTCCATCTTTATCTTTTTGGTATTTGAAAGGGAAGCAAATAAGTGTCATTCTTATTTTACTACAAGACTTTGAACATTAATGGAGTTTTCTTACAAAGTGATATCAAGAGTAAAACGATGATGAAAAACAATGATAAAGTGAAATAGAAAAAGTCCAAGTTAAATTCTTAAAAGTTACGGGATATATTTGAAAAATTCATGACAAGTTTTTGTTGTCAGAGCAAGTAGAAATGGTAAAATGTTTTTTCCATGTAAAGATGAATTCACAAGTGAATTTCAAAGTTCAAGTATGTAAAATTTGAGGGAAAAGTAAATAGTAAAAGTAAAGGCGTAGTATTAAAGGTAAAGATGAAAGTAAGTGGTAAAGGTATGGTGGCTTTTATGAAGATAGAGGATAAGTGTTTAAGGAATGAGAAAATCATATGGTTGAATGGTAGATCGTGACTTGTTGCACACGATTTTGAGTGGTTGATATATGGTTTCATAAAACCATGTGTGGATTTCAGAATGTATAGCTTTATTTATTCACATCTTATAATGATGAAATGGTATATGCAAAAATCATGAATAGTATCTATATACCATCAAAAAAATTTCAAGGTATTTGAATTTGTATATCGGTTGAAATCTCTCTTTAATTAAATGAAGAGTTGATGTCAAAATTTTGGGGTCAAAAGGAAATTAATTATCATAAATTTAAGAGTCATAAAGTCAAGTAAAAAATTGAGACTTTTTTTGTAATGGGTGCATGATCAACAGAGCCTGACACGACACCCAAAGTCTATTCATCATAAAGGCAATGTGAAGAGTTACTACAGTTTTTGTTTACGGCAAAAAGAGGAACAAGGAGTCCTCAGGAGTAAGGTTCAAGTGAAGTGAACCATTGGCCAAGTTCAAAGGAGATAACTTGGTAAAGTGATTCATTTGCAGGTTATAAGAACAAGGTGAAGTTCACAGAAGAAGATGAAGATGGATCGAGAGAAAAGTCACAATGATGATGCTATAGCAGTTAGCATTCGTGATGACAAGAAAGAGATTTCTGAATTAAAGGTACAATTAGACATGTTGCTAGAACTATTACAAAGATAGCGACACGGATGGGTAATAAAGTGAATAGTTAAATGACTAATTAAACAATTGATGGAAAGAAGACAAATGCATAAACTGAAAATTTTGGAAGTAAAGAAACTCTAGGCGAACAAATATATATATATATATATATACATATATATATAATATATATTATATATTTATTATATATATATATATATATACTATATTAAACCAGAGCAAGGATCGTTACTTGGTGAGGAAGATGATGATATGAGAGTGGGTTCGATTCTCACAGATGGCACTACAAATTGTTTAGAAGACCAATATGAAGACCTGAAGATAAATTCATCTCCCAAAACTCATGTTTTTAAATCTAACCATTGGAGTGTGGATGCAGGATATGTTGTTGAACAACAAACTGATACAGAAATGAAGCAAGTTGTTGATGAATTGGAAAATCATGGGCAAAACTAAAGTTTTTAAAATAATGGTTGGACATTCCAAAGGCAAAGTGTGACAACAACCTTTCAAATCAAGAAAATATGGTGCAACAAAAGCGTAAAGATCGAAAATAAGGTTCAGAAAACAAACAATAATGTACACCAACTAGAAAATAAGTTAGATATCGAAATTGAAAATATGAAAAAGCTAATGTTGAAAGAATCTCAGGAAATATTCATGATTACTGAACAATTATACATCAACAAAGAGGGAGGAAAACTACAACATGAAGTTTGGAAGGTTTGAAACTAGAAAAAGATAGCCACAAAACATCAACAACATAACAAAATACATGATTAACGACAAACTAAAGTTTGAGATCCAGGAGGATTTTTATCATCTTATGAAGATTGATGGTCAGGAGACCATGATTTTCTTTTACCTGGGGAGTCTGATGCAAGTGCATCTAACCTGGGTCAATCATTTATCAGAAAAGTTAGTTTGTAAAGTTAGGATTTAATTAATTAATATATTTTTCTAATAGTTTTAAGAGAGAATAATAATTCTTGTAAATAAGAGAAGATTTGAGAGTATTGTTGAAGGTTTGAGAAGATTATGGATTAGTTAGCTCTTATCCAGGGACAAGGGCTTGGATGAGAGATTTTATGGATATGAGAGATATCTTGTGAGTGTTTAGAGGGATCCAAAACCTACCTTGGGTTTTATTCCATTTGTATAATTTAAGGTGAGCCATGAGGCATGTAAGATGTTGAAGTGTGTGAGTGAGTGTCTAGTCAATTTAACGTCTTAAATTGATCTACATAAATTATCAATCCGGGTATCATAAACTGATGAAGTGTGGTGCACTATATGTGATTAGTTAACCTTTCTCTTACTTTGTTGTTTTATAGTTTATGTTGTTTTTGGGGTTTTGTTCTTGTTGGTTTTCTAATGACTGTGAGACCCAATATCCTTGTTGCTTCAGCAAAAGGACAAGATGATTCTATCATTTCATTAGTTTAATCAAGATAAAATGCAATAACCAAACAATGAGCTAGTGACTATGAGACCCAGTATCCTTGCTGCTTCAACAAAAGGACAAGATGATTCTATTATTCATTGTCATTTAAAGGCTTGTGCATCACTTCTCTACAATCACTTGAAG
This sequence comes from Pinus taeda, assembly GCA_000404065.3. Taxonomy (NCBI): domain Eukaryota; kingdom Viridiplantae; phylum Streptophyta; class Pinopsida; order Pinales; family Pinaceae; genus Pinus; species Pinus taeda. The sequence goes on along the minus strand of APFE031136165.1, from coordinate 3,015 downwards.
AAATTTTGTACAGCTAATATACATTCAATAAAAATTAAATGCAAAATTATATGCAACTATACAAGGCAGGGGCCCTTCTGCCATCTTGAAATAAAGCAAAATTAACACACTTTGCATGAATTAAAATTGCATGAATGAAAAAATCTAATCTATCAAACTTGAAAGTAATCAAATCAAATCAAAGCAATATTTACAAAATGAAATCTATTCTACCTTACATTCTACAAAGCAATACTTACAAAATGAAATCTATTCTACCTTACATTCTAATGTGCTCCATGACATCTACTTCACATCTCCTTCCATGTTGAGAACATCAAAGCTTTATTCAAATTCTTCAAAAGTACAAAGTACAACAAAGTACTCCAAAGCTTTCAAAAGCCATCAAGGAAGAACTACAATCTTAAGAACTAGGGACTAAAAAGACTTAAAAATGAAGGAGAGAGATCTCCTATTTATAAAAAAAGATGAGAGCCATCTCATTAATGATAATCCATGAATCTCTCCCTCTACCTCTAGAGTCCTAATCAAAATAGGGACTGATAATACACATGTCTTTTTAGAGTTACAATACAATGAGGAGATGTGACACATATCCTCATGATCCCATGATTCTTTCCACTCAAATTCGAATTTGGCCTTAGAGTGCCACATAAGGGTCTTCTAGAAGCCTCCTTTCAACCTACACATGTCAACAATCTCAACCCATTGGTTAGGCATAAGCTTATGCACATTATTTCCTAATTTTTAACCACAAATTCACTTAAAAGGCTTAGAATTAATAAAGATTGGAAAAACATAAATGTGGTCCAATGATAATGAAAGTGGGATGAATGTGGTGACATAGTAGTGAAATGGAGGTGATATAATGGACATAATAGTGAAAGTGTAATGAAAATGAATGACCTTTTCAAGACTCAACAGGGAGTATTGGGGAGGTGTTATAACGGGAAGGTGGTATATGGGGGATATAGGGAAGGGTAATATATGCGTTATGTTGAGTCGAACAATGGGAGTTGAACACAGTAATTTCGTTGAACCGGTGGTATCGAATACCACCACCACCATTGTAATACGGAGTCAAGACTATTTGAACAACGGGAGGAGAACTTTTTATAAATTGTGCAGAAGAGGATACAATGGGGGGAGGAGCGCGATGGTAGGAGTGTGGTGTGTAGTCAGACCACAAGGGGAGAGGTTGAGGGAGAGGGTTGAGGTCGTGAGCAGTGATATTATGTAATTGTGGCAACTGTGAGCGGGAGGTGTGGACCAACTGTGGGTGAGGACCAGTGATATACCACCCTTCGTGGCTCTGTGGGAGAACAATTGGGGACATAAGGTGATATATGGAGTGGTATTATAAAAATATGGAGCAGTATTATATGAAATTTGAACTGTAATCACCGCAAGGGGGATGAGGGATGGAGGGATGCCGACAGTGATGGTGCCGATGGATACCAAAGAGGTGTCGAGGAGTGAAGAATATTATATATGCATATGACCTATCGTTGCGCAACCAGGAAGTCCCCAAAAATTCTTTGACCATCAAACGCAGAAGTATGGAAACATGTTCACCACTTCCCTTGTTGGGCACCTGACAATGGTATTTTATAGCCTCGAAGGTTGAGTGTGAAGGGGTCGGTGTTGTGGTATTAATGATGGTGGAGGGGAGTATACCATTCAACGCATACTCCAAAAATATGAGAGCATAAGAATATGGCAGACTGCAGAAATGGAAGAAGGGAGTTACAAGGGCAGAAAAGCTAAAATGGAGTTGATTCTGATACCATGTTAGGCCAGAAGGTAACTCCACAATGCAAATTGTAATTTTTCATTAAGATTGCTCATGGATGGAGAGACTCTTAGGATTCACCTCCCAATGTCTCTTCATATACCTATTCTCCTTATTTAATATTTACACTATTTTACATATATTCACCCAATCCAAATGATTAGTTGTCAACATTAAGAAATTTAAGCCACCTACCTTTGATGGCAATTTGAATAATCCAGAGGATGTAGAGTCTTGGTTATCTGGGATGAAGAAGTTATTTGAGTTTCATAATTACATAGATAATATTAGGGGGTTTACGCAATGCATTATATTAGATATCATTTTGGGATTCAACTGCATTAAGTAAGTCATTCACGTATGACCATTTCCATGAGAGGTAGTCGTAACTAACTAATTTCTCATTATTTTTGAATAGTTCACTTAGCACTCATTGCATCGGGTGATGCTCACAGGGGTGAAGAAGTGGGATTTAAACTAATGAAATGAATCACATAGCATCATTCATCACTTCCAGGGCTTGCACCCCATAACTAGGACTTCTCGGGAGGTCATCCATCCTAGATTGCCTCTGGCTCAAGCGCAAGCCCTGGAAGTGATGATTGATGCTATGTGATTCATTTAATTAGTTTCAATCCCACTTCTTCACCCTTGTGAGCATCACCCGATGCAATGAGTGCTAAGTGAACTATTCAAAAATCATGAAAAATTAGTGAGTTACGACTACCTCTCATGGAAATAGTCATACGTGAATGACTTACTTAACGCAGTTGAATCCCAAAATGATATCTAATATAATGTGCTGCGTAAACCCCCTAATACTTAAATTCAAAAAGAGTGAAGGGATCTCTTCTTGAATGGTTCATGAGACATAATAATTGTTAAGGTTTTGCAAATTAGTTAGCAAGCTAAGTGGGCTTGATTGCGGGGAAAACTCCACAGTCAAGCGCGCTTGAGCCAAATGCGATCTGGGATGGGTGACCTCCTGGGAAGTCCTAGTTACCGGGTGCAAGCCCTAGAAGTGATGATTGACGCTATGTGATTCATTTCATTAGTTTCAATCCCACTTCTTCACCCCTGTGAGCATCACCCGATGCAATGAGTGCTAAGTGAACTATTCAAAAATCATGAAAAATTAGTGAGTTACGACTACCTCTCATGGAAATGGTCATACGTGAATGACTTACTTAACGCAGTGAATCCCAAAATGATATCTATTATAA